>JARNME010000104.1:128583-274644 GCA_030179655.1 Scaptomyza flava
TTTGGTGGTTATAGCTCAAAAACTGAGGGAGATATATGCTTTTTTTGACTTTAAAAATTCGGGGGGGCTGGGGGCGGAATGGGGGGCGTGGCTCCAAAATTTTTGATGCAGTTTTTTTGGGGGTTGCTAGTAGCTATCTTCTTACCAAATTTGGTACTTCTAGCTGCAAGGATGTGCGAAATATGTGGATTTATCGGTTTTGAGTTATCGAATTTATCGATTTGCCAGCCCCCCAGTTATCGTAGAACCCCAATCTTGACACTTTAATTTACTATCCCACAGATAAAGAGAATTGGAAAGTTTCAAGTCTCTAGCTTGAAGGGTGTGGAAAAAACTTGCACCCATACGGACGGACACGACGGACAGACGGACAGACACCATGACGGACTTGCACAAAACCAATATACTCTTTACCTTCGGTATCGAGTATAAAAAGCACTACCAAATTGGGTAAAAAGATAGCAACTAGCACCCTTAAAAATGGCATCAAACATTTTGGAGCACCCCAACCATTACGCCCCCAGCCCCCCGCCTTTTTATGTCAAAAAAGCCTATATCTCTCACAGTTTTTGAGCCATAGCCACCAAATTTAGAGCAAATATAGGTGTTGATGACCCCCCAAAAACTGCATCAAAAGTTTGGATACCACGCTCACCAATACCGCCCTAGCCGCCCCCATCCGCCCCAACGCTCGTCAAAAACGGTAATGCGTGTATCTTCCAGAGTAGATGAGCTAGAGCAACCAAATTGGTAGGAAGATAGCTGGCAATGACCCCCAAAAACTGCAACAAAGTTTTGGAGCCACACCCACCCCTTCCTACCCTCTCCCCACCTTTTACAAGCTTTGAGCTAGAGTCACCAAATTTGGATAGCAATTGACTTTCCACATAGATCTGCATCACAAATTTGGATGCCACATCCACCCATACTGCCCCCAGCCCCCCTTTTCCCACATTTACAAACTTTGAGCTAGAGTCACCAAATTTGGTATGACGATAGCTGGTTGCATCCCCCATCTGTATCAGAAAACCTTCAAGGCAGCGTACACCCCTGCACCATCCGTACCCCTTTGCAATGGAAGGAAAAAATTCATTTGCCTCTTTGAATAATTCCACAACTTCAATATCCTTTAAATCATTTTCAGGCAAATTCTTTTTTTCCACAGATTGTACCACAGTTCTACCTCATAACTGACATCTACTTCATATTCTTTTCAAATAATTTTGAATTTTCATAAAGCTTTTCAAGAGAACATTTAAGCATATGCAATGGATGCAGCTGAGTTATCGCAAAAGCTGGAGTATTTCACTGAAAAATCTTACTTGCAATGAACAAATACCGAATCAAGGTATGGTATAATATACCACGACGCCAATATTCAGTATCATTATTTGACGGAGGACTGCTTCTGTGTTTTTGTTGGCTAGCTATACGAGGCAATGATATTTCTATATTTATTCATTTGCAATTGTCCGCGCCTTTTCAAGCAAATATTTGTTATTTCATCTGCATTGGTACGATCGTTTTTGACAAGTTCCAGTATTTTCGCTATGTGCTTACCAACTGCAATCAAATCTATTGCCTAATTTTGCAATACGTTAGCGGATGGTTCCAATACCGCCGAGTATTTTGCGATTGTCATCAAAGAACGATAAATCCTGGTCTTTTCACCGTGGAGTGGAGCTGGTATGCAGACTTTTCTTGTGGCAGAGTGTTCCATCTGTGTGCATTTTTCTAAAGCTATGACAATTTCAAGAAAATGTTCAGAACATTTTCTGACTGCCTTGTAGTTCTCCGACCACCCTCGTTCACACACCGTGATACACTAGGCGCACAGCTCCTCGAGTAGTTAATTCACGGATAAAGTTTATAACATCCTTGACAGTAGAAATGTGTTTCTTATTTCTGGAACCTGGTTAAGTCGTTCACTACACGATTTGAGCTTGTGGCTAGAGCAAGAACATATTGCGCCCGAGTGTATTTTCTCCTTAAATGGCTTGAACTCCACCTTCTTTTCCAGACATCGTAGAAACAGCCGTCGAAGCCAAATCCAACGCAACATTCTGGTGAGAGGTCATGGTTCATCAAAAACTTATCATTTCGCCAGCAATGGTTTGAGCATTTTGTGCTGTGAGCTCAACAAACCCAACAAATTCTTCTCTTATTTTTCCCTTTTTTTTTTTCGTCATAAAAGCGCAAACCGATTGAAAGCTGCTCTTTCCCCGGATATGTCAGCAGTTTCATCTGCCAAACGGAGTAAGCATTTGCCTTTTTTACTTCAGATATTATTAGTTCTGTTATAACTTCTCCACACATTTTTATTATGTCATTTTGGATTTTGGGTGAATTGTAGGTTGCGTTGCGACTGCATTTCTGTAGATGATCCTTCAAATTCTCGTCGCCAGATTCGATTCTCAAGTTAAGGAGATCTAATAGTACGCCTCCATCCAACTCTGCCCCCCTGAGTGGCATATCGTGCGTACCACAAAATCACAACAGATGATATAATGGCTTTTATTATATTTCGATTATGCTCTATGATTTTGGCGTGGCTATTTTGAATGTGCACATCCACAGGCACATCGTCAATAAAAGCTTTTCGCTGCAGCTGTGGCGACTATGTGCAGATTTGTTCTAGCATGTTTTTTGCAGTCCTCGTGCATATTTTTAAACTTAGTGAATGGCCGGATCATGAATGGTCCCAAAACACTTTTGACCGATCCCGGGACAGGCGGAAACAGAACACAATGCTTGCAAAGAGCACCTTTTAAACGCTTTGAATACACTAGCCACGGCGCTATTGTCTAGCCAATCGTAGTTAAATTTCCTTTGCAAAGCTTGTGCATCAGTTTTTAAAGTCGTAGCTAACATCTGGAACCCACGGACGTATCAGCATACTTTTTTTTTTTGTCTACTGATAGTTGGTTAGCTCGTCCAACATAGCGGAAGCTTCCTCTGTTTGCGCCTCTGAAACAGTTTGCGGGCGATTGTGGCAAACGAATGCTCACGTTGCCTTCATCACTTCCACTGCTGCTGTCACGACCTTTCTTCCTCTTTCAGAGGATATGCCTCCAAAATAGTCATTATTAATTTAAATGTTACAATTACTTAGAAAAGCTTACCTTTTTGAAAAAATTTCTTATGTCCATTATGGTTTACAAAAGATATTCAAAATAATTTAAACTCCACTTCGGAATATCGCGGAAATAATAAATTATACTAGCTGCGCACTTTTTTTTTCAAAACCACGTTAGAGCAAACCAGAATAAGGGATGCAATAGGGATGCCAAAGTTACATCGATGTTCGAAACATGGATGTTAAGCTTTAAGTTTATACATGGTTTAATAATTACAAGGTCTGGTCACTGCAAAAAACAGCTGTTTGTGTGACGTCATTTTGTAGAATTGTTTTATTGTTATGATTATTATTGATTTATAAATGAATAAAAAAATTTTTTATTTCTTAATTTATTGATAAATTAGCATATAAGTAGCACAATGTTTGAAATGATCTGAATAAACATCAGCCGGTATTGTAAGGTAGCGTTTCTATGGCTGAGGCAGCTCAGCCTCTCCAGGGCCACCCTACAAGAAATTTGTAAGATTGCTGGGACTTGGAAAGGGTGAAATGAGACCCCGCGCTCAGAAGATTATGAAAGGGGCATTTAGATCAACACCGGTGGTCCGGTGATTAGCAAAAGTGCCTTCTGGCAGTATGGTTACCCCCGCTTGTTCCGGCTCGAATGCCCCCGGTATTGACCAGGGAGGCACCAAGTTCGGAAACAGGCGTGCGCCGCTATGAAAACGTCGTGGACTGTCACGGTATTGACCAGCATCCAGTCAACGGCGTCTCAAAGCGGTGGGCGGGCCACACGTACCGTTCTTGCACCTCCACTTTATATCCCCTGCAAACACGTATAACTCTGGCTAATTCTCGTAACGAACACTCGGCTTGTTTTCATTGTCATTTTCATTTATTTTCACTTAATTATTTCGCTTATATATCTACAACAAAGAAACTTAACTCCCTGCCTATCCGCACCAGACTTGTCTGCCGAAGAAGAAGGACGACATAGCCCTAACTCGCATACCCCGCCGCCTCGTAGCACCCTCCTTTCTTGTTGTTGTTGTCGTTGCTTCTTGGTGTTCGTCTGCGTGCTTGCTTTTCTTGTGGTTCCCGTCTGCGCACTTTTGGTTTTTAATATTTCCTTCGCGACTTTGCTGATCCGCGCACTGGACTGCTCGCAGTGAGCTCTGAACTTGACTGTCTTTGATAATGCTCGTCGCGGCGATCGCGAGCCCTTTTTTCGTCTTTTCCAGCCTTCTGTTGTGCCTTTGCTCGTGATTCCAATGCTGCTGCGGCCGCTGCCCGCGCCGTTTGGCTCATGTCATTCTGCTGCTGTGGCGGCTGTGCTGTTGGCGCTGTCTGGCCCGCGTCAATGCTTCGACCCTGCTGCTCTGTCGGCGTGGTCTGGCTCGTGCCCTGCTTTTGCGCTGTGCTGTCGGTGCTGGCTGGCTCGCGTCAATGCTTCGGCCCTGCTGCGCTGTGCTGTCGGTGCTGGCTGGCTCGTGTCATGCTGTCATGCTGCCATCGCGCGGCTCTCTGCGCTCTGCTCTCTGCCAGGAGTTCCGTTATACTTGTTTCCAGTGTCTACCGTGGGCCCTTATTACTAGTTATTAACTCAAAATATAACTTACCCTAGAAATGTAACCAATATAATACTTAATACTAATAAACTCAAAAGATAATCAACTCAAAAATATAACTAATAAATATAATTAATAAACAAGCTTATAACTACCCAACACCATATTTACAAAAATGTGCAACGTCACAGTATACATATTCTACAAAATGACGTCACAAACATAACAGCTGTTTCATGCAATTTGGCAAGCAGTCGTCAGCTGGTTACCAGACCTTGTAATTATTAGACCATGAGTTTATATAAAGCGGTGTCTAGAATATCGATGTACAATTCTTTCGATGTAATTTCACATTAGAAGTTCAGGCAAAGCACACAACTGACAACTATGTTGTTTACATGAAGGTGGCACGTTAAAGCGTTACCAGCAGCAACTCTTTTGAGTTGTTCAACTTTTATTTTGCTGCAGTAGGTACATAATCAGCTGCTGTTTTACATTAAGCGCCTCACCATTGTTTGAAACTGTTTTCGGCAAGCAGTTTTCATAATGAATGCATGAATAGTTTTTAAATAATCTAATATTTTAAACAATTTTTTTTTTTTTTAATTATTGCTGGGCAGAACTTCTACTGAACATCTTTAATAATGCCGTCTTTTTTCGTCGAAGTAAACATGTACTTGCAGAGTTAAAAGATTAAAATTTGATTCGAACTGAAGCTGTAGGGGGGGAGGGGGGCAGCTGCCACTACCTAGTTACGCCCTTGCCAATCAGGCCTGTTTTTACCGGTTTTAATACTGGTATCGAGTATACCGCAGTCGGTTGCGTCCGACTGCAACGTTTACACTTGTTTATTTAAGACTTTTATAACGTTTTGTAAGGGCCCAACTTCATTTTGAAATTTAAAAACCGTTAATGGTACAGCATACGCATCATTTCAATTCGCGTGTAAAGCTCTAGCATTACAAGAAGATGATTAGCACTGGGGTTCAACTAAAGCCGAAGCTGTCATATGTCAAAATCCTACAAAACTGAGAGAGCTTTTTGCAATAATGTTAGTATTTTGTCAAATTTCGGATGCTCTTAAACCTTGGAATACTTATAAAGAGAGTTTCTCAGAAGATATTTTAAGAGCTTTTCATTTTTCACAAGACAGAAATATTGATCAAAGTATTGTGAAAAATAATGTATTAATAATGTCTTATTTACATTGAAGATATTGTACTGTCTATTGGTGGTCAAAACTTGACTTAGTATGGACTTCCACTACCAATAAGATCCGAGGAAATTGTTCAAAATATTGAATATCATAGAGAAACAAATTATGAAAATTGCGATAATTTTTTTTGTTAATAATGAGCTACTCCTTACTGCTGAGCAAAAACAAGTATACGAAAAGTAGAGCTGCAAAAACATCGATGTCAACATCGATTATTTCGATGTTTTCCAAATCGTTCGATGCATCGATGCATTGTTTCAACATAGATGTTTCATTTTATAGTAAAGCTTCAATTGCGAGTGTGTAATTTAAAATAAATAGATTATTTGTTACAAAATAAATAATAAATAGTTTATTTTGTTAAATAAATTCGTTGTTTTAATAGTTTCTTACAGCCATAATAGTGGCGGTTCCTCTTAATAAATGGAAAGTTTTTGTGCATACTTATGCTTCCAGCTAGCGCGGCAGAATCTGAACTTTCAGCAAGGCAGGAGAAATCATTTCCCAAAAAACGTGCGGCACTGACGCCAAAAGAGGTCAACATGTTACTATTTTTACAAACAATCGATGGATCTCTCATGGATTTCGTATCTAGATCTAGAAAGATCTAGATGTTATTATATTAAGTTTAAAACAGGAAAAAAAAATTACAAATTGTGAAGTTAAGAAAACTGAAAGACTAATTTTATTATTTTTTATTTTTATAATGTTCCTTATAATACTAAATTTTTGTCTTACATGAGTCAAGAGGTGACAAAACAAAGAGATTATTTCTGTTAGTTTGATTAAAAGAAGAAAATGGGACATAAACTAACATAAAACAGTCGGTTCCAATAATGAACGATTTTTTAATTATTTGAAGAAAAACATCGAAAACATCGATGTTTCAAAACATCGTGACGAAAACATCGATGTTCTGAGTATACCTGAGTATACCTTGATAATATAAAAGCAAGTTTTGATCAGGCAGTAGCCGAACTATTTGATGAGTATTTTCAATCAGTATATTCAACGAATTTACATAGAACTAGCAATTCCTAGTCTTTTCAAGTTCAATCGTCTAATTGCATATATATCCCATTATATCTGAGTGTACGCTTCTAAGTGACCTTAACTCTATCAAACCAGGCTATCTGCCTGGTCCTGATGGAGTGCCAGGTTGTATTCTTATATTCTTGTAAACCATTACATAAATTACTTAACTTGTCGGTTGAATCGACAGTGTTCCCTGATATATGGAAGGAATCCTTTAAAATTCCACTCCATAGAAATTCTTCTAAGTCTAACGTTAAAAATTATAGGGGCATATCCAAGTTGTCCGCCTCCTAAGTCTTTGAAAAATTTCAACTGCAACACACTGTAGCTCAATTATACGCCTTATCAACACGGTTTTGTTAGGCGTAGTTCTACTACAACTAACCTTCTTGAATTCACTTCGCTTGTTATCAAAGGGTTCCAGGAAAAAAAGCAAACTGACGTTGTTTATACCGATTTTAGTAAGGCATTTGATTCTGTTAGTCATTCTCTGTTGCTTCAAAAATTAAATATGTTGGATTTCCATCAGAACTCGTATTGTGGCTTTCGGAGTACTTGTGTAGTCGAACACAAGAAGTATTTTTTAAATCGTCTGTATCTAAACCTATTTTTGTTACCTCTGGTGTTCCCCAGGGTATTCACCTTGGACCTTTGCTATTTAATCTGTTTATTAAAGATCTTCCAGCTGTTATTACTAACTCCTATGTATATATGTTTGCTGAGGATGTGAAGCTATGTTTCACATATAATAAAGCTTCCCTGTGTAATTTACTACAGTCGGATTTGGGTGCATTGTCGGCCTGGTGTCGTTTTAACTTACTCAATTTAAATTGTTCTAAATGTAAGTCATGTCTTTTTGTAGAAGTACCCCTCATACTGCTCACTACTTGCTTGATGCTTCACCACTTGATCGCGTGTTTGAAATCAAAGATTTAGGCATTATTCTTGATCCTAAATTAAAGTTTGACGCTCATATTTTGTCCATGGTCAATAAGGCCATTAATGTACTTGGCTTCATCACGCGGTGGTCGAAAGAGTTTAATGATCCCTACACCACTAAAACGCTTTATACATCCCTAGTTCGTCCCATCCTGGAGTATGGCTCTTGTGTGTGGTCTCCACAATACTCGATTCACCAGGATAGAATTGAATCTGTGCAGAAGAAATTTCTTCTATTTGCCCTTAGAAGTTTTAACTGGGTTCCTGGAGTTGACTTACCCTCGTATTCAAGTAGACTCCTTTTGATAATCTTCCCTCCCTGTTAAACCGTAGAACTATGCATGGAGTATTATTTATTACTAACCTACTTAATGGTGAAATCGACTCATCAGTTCTTTTGAGTCGAATTAAATTTAATGTCCCAATTAGATCTTCACGTAACATTTTACCCCTTAGCCTTGATTGTTGCTTCAGAAACTATTTATATCATGAACCATTTCGTGTTATATGTTCCGACTATAACAAACTTTATTCTCTTGTCTCCTGGAGGCTTTAACTCCAGTACTAAAAAGATCGATCCTTTTTGCTTTATCTAATCGTAACCACTAATTACTAATCTAACGCTGGTCTGACTGGGTTTTTCTGGGTTTTTCCCAATCCTCGCAACAAATGTTGGACTACTCAATTTTTTATTGAATTTCCCAGAGCTTTAACGTTAACTTTTAATATATTTTCAGATTTATATATTATTCTATATTTTATTTAATATTTTATATATATATTTTAACTATTTTTTAATTTAAATTAATTTTGATTTCTTTTTAATGACAGCTGCTCTTTGCTGACAATAAATAAAAAGAACTACCAAATTTGGTAAAAGATAGCAACTAGCAACCCTTAAAAAATGGCATCAAACATTTTGGAGCCAACCCCAACCATTACGCCCCCAGCCCCCCGCATTTTTATGTCAAAAAAGCCTATATCTCTCACAGTTTTTGAGCCATAGCCACCAAATTTAGAGCAAATATAGGTGTTGATGACCCCCAAAAACTGCATCAAAAGTTTGGATACCACGCTCACCATACCGCCCTAGCCGCCCCCATCCGCCCCAACGCTTCGTCAAAAACGGTAATGCGTGTATCTTCCAGAGTAGATGAGCTAGAGCAACCAAATTTGGTAGGAAGATAGCTGGCAATGACCCCCAAAAACTGCAACAAAGTTTTGGAGCCACGCCCACCCCTTCCTACCCTCTCCCCACCTTTTACAAGCTTTGAGCTAGAGTCACCAAATTTGGATAGCAATTGACTTTCCACATAGATCTGCATCACAAATTTGGATGCCACATCCACCCATACTGCCCCCAGCCCCCCTTTCCCCACATTTACAAACTTTGAGCTAGAGTCACCAAATTTGGTATGAAGATAGCTGGTTGCATCCCCATCTGTATCAGAAAACCTGTAAGGCAGCGTACACCCCTGCACCATCCGTACCCCTTTGCAATGGAAGGAAAAAATTCATTTGCCTCTTTGAATAATTCCACAACTTCAATATCCTTTAAATCATTTTCAGGCAAATTCTTTTTTTCCACAGATTGTACCACAGTTCTACCTCATAACTGACATCTAATTCATAATTCTTTTCAAATAATTTAGAATTTTCATAAAGCTTTTCAAGAGAACATTTAAGCATATGCAATGGATGCAGCTGAGTTATCGCAAAAGCTGCAGTATTTTCACTGAAAAATCTTACTTGCAATGAACAAATTACCGAATCAAGGTATGGTATAATTATACAACGACGCCATATTCAGTATCATTATTTGACGGAGGACTGCTTCTGTGTTTTGTTGTGTCTAGCTATACGAGGCAATGATATTTCTATATTTAGTTCATTTGCAATTGTCCGCGCCTTTTCAAGCAAATAATTTGTTATTTCATCTGCATTGGTACGATCGTTTTTGACAAGTTCCAGTATTTTCGCTATGTGCTTACCAACTGCAATCAAATCTATTGCCTAATTTTGCAATACGTTAGCGGATGGTTCCAATACCGCCGAGTATTTTGCGATTGTCATCAAAGAAACGATAAATCCTGGTCTTTTCACCGTGGAGTGGAGCTGGTATGCAGACTTTCTTGTGGCAGAGTTTCCATCTGTGTGCAATTTTTCTAAAGCTATGACAATTTCAAGAACATGTTCAGAACTTTTTCTGACTGCCTTGTAGTTCTCCGACCACCTCGTTTCACACAACCGTGATACACTAGGCGCACAGCTCCTACGAGTAGTTAATTCACGGATAAAGTTTATAACATCCTTGACAGTAGAAATAGTGTTTCTTATTTCTGGAACCGGTTAGTCGTTCTAAAGATTGGCTGGCAATGAACATATTGCGCCCGAGTGTATTTTCTCCTTAAAATGGCTTGAACTCCACCTTCTTTTCCAGACATCGTAGAACAGCCGTCGAAGCCAAATCCAACGCAACATTCTGGTGAGAGGTCATGGTTCATCAAAAACTTATCAATTTCGCCAGCAATGGTTTGAGCATTTTGTGCTGTGAGCTCAACAAACCCAACAAATTCTTCTCTTATTTTCCCCTTTTTTTTCGTCATGAAAGCGCAAACCGATTGAAAGCTGCTCTTTCCCGGATATGTCAGCAGTTTCATCTGCCAAAACGGAGTAAGCATTTGCCTTTTTTACTTCAGATATTATTAGTTCTGTTATAACTTCTCCACACATTTTTATTATGTCATTTTGGATTTTTGGTGAATTGTAGGTTGCGTTGCGACTGCATTTCTGTAGATGATCCTTCAAATTCTCGTCGCCAGATTCGATTCTCTAGTTAAGGAGATCTAATAGTACGCCTCCATCCAACTCTGCCCCCCTGAGTGGCATATCGTGCGTACCACAAAATACAACAGATGATATAATGGCTTTTATTATATTTCGATTATGCTCTATGATTTTGGCGTGGCTATTTTGTATGTGCACATCCACAGCACATCGTCAATAAAAGCTTTCGCTGCAGCTGTGGCGACTATGTGCAGATTTGTTCTAGCGTGTTTTTTGCAGTCCTCGTGCATATTTTTAAACTTAGTGAATGGCCGGATCATGAATGATCCCAAAACACTTTTGACCGATCCCGGGACAGGCGGAAACAGAACACAATGCTTGCAAAGAGCACCTTTTAAACGCTTTGAATACACTAGCCACGGCGCATATTGATCTAGCCAATCGTAGTTAAATTTCCTTTGCAAAGCTTGTGCATCAGTTTTAAAGTCGTAGCTAACATCTGGAACCCACGGACGTATCAGCATATCTTTTTTTTTTTGTCTACTGATAGTTGGTTAGCTCGTCCAACATAGCGGAAGCTTCCTCTGTTTGCGCCTCTGAAACAGTTGCGGGCGATTGTGGCAAACGAATGCTCACGTTGCCTTCATCACTTCCACTGCTGCTGTCACGACCTTTCTTCCTCTTTACAGAGGAGATGCCTCCAAAATAGTCATTATTAATTTAAATGTTACAATTACTTAGAAAAGCTTACCTTTTGAAAAAAATTTCTTATGTCCATTATGGTTTACAAAAGATATTCAAAATAATTTAAACTCCACTTCGGAATATCGCGGAAATAATAAATATAACTAGCTGCGCACTTTTTTCAAAACCACGTTAGAGCAAACCAGAATAAGGGATGCAATAGGGATGCCAAAGTTACATCGATGTTCGAAACATGGATGTTAAGCTTTAAGTTTATACATGGTTTAATAATTACAAGGTCTGGTCACTGCAAAAAACAGCTGTTTGTGTGACGTCATTTTGTAGAATTGTTTTATTGTTATGATTATTATTGATTTATAAAATGAATAAAAATTTTTTATTTCTTAATTTATTGATAAATTAGCATATAAGTAGCACAATGTTTGAAAATGATCTGAATAAACATCAGCCGGTATTGTAAGGTAGCGTTTCTATGGCTGAGGCAGCTCAGCCTCTCCAGGGCCACCCTACAAGAAATTTGTAAGATTGCTGGGACTTGGAAAGGGTGAAAATGAGACACCGCGCTCAGAAGATTATGAAAGGGGCATTTAGATCAACACCGGTGGTCCGGTGATTAGCAAAAGTGCCTTCTGGCAGTATGGTTACCCCCGCTTGTTCCGGCTCGAATGCCCCCGGTATTGACCAGGGAGGCACCAAGTTCGGAAACAGGCGTGCGCCGCTATGAAAACGTCGTGGACTGTCACGGTATTGACCAGCATCCAGTCAACGGCGTCTCAAAGCGGTGGGCGGGCCACACGTACCGTTCTTGCACCTCCACTTTATATCCCCTGCAAACACGTATAACTCTGGCTAATTCTCGTAACGAACACTCGGCTTGTTTTCATTGTCATTTTCATTTATTTTCACTTAATTATTTCGCTTATATATCTACAACAAAGAAACTTAACTCCCTGCCTATCCGCACCAGACTTGTCTGCCGAAGAAGAAGGACGACATAGCCCTAACTCGCTTACCCGGCCGCCTCGTAGCACCCTCCTTTCCTTGTTGTTGTTGTCGTTGCTTCTTGGTGTTCGTCCGCGTGCTTGCTTGTCTTGTGGTCCCCGTCTGCGCACTTGTGGTTTTTAATATTTCCTTCGCGACTTTGCTGATCCGCGCACTGGACTGCTCGCGGTGAGCTCTGAACTTGACTGTCTTTGATAATGCTCGTCGCGGCGATCGCGAGCCCTTTTTTCGTCTTTTCCAGCCTTCTGTTGCGCCTTTTGCTCGTGATTCCAATGCTGCTGCGGCCGCTGCCCGCGCCGTTTGGCTCATGTCATTCTGCTGCTGTGGCGGCTGTGCTGTTGGCGCTGTCTGGCCCGCGTCAATGCTTCGACCCTGCTGCTCTGTCGGCGTGGTCTGGCTCGTGCCCTGCTTTTGCGCTGTGCTGTCGGTGCTGGCTGGCTCGCGTCAATGCTTCGGCCCTGCTGCGCTGTGCTGTCGGTGCTGGCTGGCTCGTGTCATGCTGTCATGCTGCCATCGCGCGGCTCTCTGCGCTCTGCTCTCTGCCAGGAGTTCCGTTATACTTGTTTCCAGTGTCTACCGTGGGCCCTTATTACTAGTTATTAACCCAAAATATAACTTAACCCTAGAAATGTAACCAATATAATACTTAATACTAATAAACTCAAAAGATAATCAACTCAAAAATATAACTAATAAATATAATTAATAAACAAGCTTATAACTACCCAACACCATATTTACAAAAATGTGCAACGTCACAGTATACATATTCTACAAAATGACGTCACAAACACAACAGCTGTTTCATGCAATTTGGCAAGCAGTCGTCAGCTGGTTACCAGACCTTGTAATTATTAGACCATGAGTTTATATAAAGCGGTGTCTAGAATATCGATGTACAATTCTTTCGATGTAATTTCACATTAGAAGTTCAGGCAAAGCACACAACTGACAACTATGTTGTTTACATGAAGGTGGCACGTAAAAGCGTTACCAGCAGCAACTCTTTTGAGTTGTTCAACTTTTATTTTGCTGCAGTAGGTACATAAATCAGCTGCTGTTTTACATTAAGCGCCTCACCATTGTTTGCAACTGTTTTCGGCAAGCAGTTTTCATAATGAATGCATGAATAGTTTTTAAATAATCTAAATATTTTAAAACAATTTTTTTTTTTTTTAATTATTGCTGGGCAGAACTTCTACTGAACATCTTTAATAATGCCGTCTTTTTTCGTCGAAGTAAACATGTACTTGCAGAGTTAAAAAGATTAAAATTTGATTCGAACTGAAGCTGTAGGGGGGGAGGGGGGCAGCTGCCACTACCTAGTTACGCCCTTGCCAATCAGGCCTGTTTTTACCGGTTTTAATACTGGTATCGAGTATACCGCAGTCGGTTGCGTCCGACTGCAACGTTTACACTTGTTTATTTAAGACTTTTATAACATTTTGTAAGGGGCCCAACTTCATTTTGAAATTTAAAACCGTTAATGGTACAGCATACGCATCATTTCAATTCGCGTGTAAAGCTCTAGCATTACAAGAAGATGATTAGCACTGGGGTTCAACTAAAGCCGAAGCTGTCATATGTCAAAATCCTACAAAACTGAGAGAGCTTTTTGCAATAATGTTAGTATTTTGTCAAATTTCGGATGCTCTTAAACCTTGGAATACTTATAAAGAGAGTTTCTCAGAAGATATTTTAAGAGCTTTTCATTTTCACAAGACAGAAATATTGATCAAAGTATTGTGAAAAATAATGTATTAAATAAATGTCTTATTTACATTGAAGATATTGTACTGTCTATTGGTGGTCAAACTTGACTTAGTATGGACTTCCACTACCAATAAGATCCGAGGAAATTGTTCAAAATATTGAATATCATAGAGAAACAAATTATGAAAATTGCGATAATTTTTTTTGTTAATAATGAGCTACTCCTTACTGCTGAGCAAAAACAAGTATACGAAAAGTAGAGCTGCAAAAACATCGATGTCAACATCGATTATTTCGATGTTTTCCAAATCGTTCGATGCATCGATGCATTGTTTTCAACATAGATGTTTCATTTTATAGTAAAGCTTCAAATTGCGAGTGTGTAATTTAAAATAAATAGATTATTTTGTTACAAAAATAAATAAATAAATAGTTTATTTTGTTAAATAAATTCGTTGTTTTAATAGTTTCTTACAGCCATAAATAGTGGCGGTTCCTCTTAATAAAATGGAAAAGTTTTTGTGCATACTTATGCGTTCCAGCTAGCACGGCAGAATCTGAACTTTCAGCAAGGCAGGAGAAATCATTTCCCAAAAAACGTGCGGCAATGACGCCAAAAGAGGTCAACATGTTACTATTTTTACAAACAAATCGATGGATCTCTCATGGATTTCGTATCTAGATCTAGAAAGATCTAGATGTTATTATATTTAAGTTTAAAACAGGAAAAAAAATTACAAATTGTGAAGTTAAGAAAACTGAAAGACTAATTTTAATTATTTTTTTATTTTTTATAATGTTCCTTATTAATACTAAATTTTTGTCTTACATGAGTCAAGAGGTGATAAAACAAAGAGATTATTTCTGTTAGTTTGATTAAAAGAAGAAAATGGGACATAAACTAACATAAAACAGTCGGTTCCAATTAATGAACGATTTTTAATTATTTGAAGAAAAACATCGAAAACATCGATGTTTCAAAACATCGGTGACGAAAACATCGATGTTCTGAGTATACCTGAGTATACCTTGATAATATAAAAGCAAGTTTTGATCAGGCAGTAGCCGAACTATTTGATGAGTATTTTCAATCAGTATATTCAACGAATTTACATAGAACTAGCAATTCCTAGTCTTTTCAAGTTCAATCGTCTAATTGCATATATATCCCATTACGCTTCTAAGTGACCTTAACTCTATCAAACCAGGCTATCTGCCTGGTCCTGATGGAGTGCCAGGTTGTATTCTTATATTCTTGTAAACCATTACATAAATTACTTAACTTGTCGGTTGAATCGACAGTGTTCCCTGATATATGGAAGGAATCCTTTAAAATTCCACTCCATAGAAATTCTTCTAAGTCTAACGTTAAAAATTATAGGGGCATATCCAAGTTGTCCGCCATTCCTAAAGTCTTTGAAAAAATTTTCAACTGCAACACACATGTAGCTCAATTATATCGCCTTATCAACACGGTTTTGTTAGGCGTAGTTCTACTACAACTAACCTTCTTGAATTCACTTCGCTTGTTATCAAAGGGTTCCAGGAAAAAAAGCAAACTGACGTTGTTTATACCGATTTTAGTAAGGCATTTGATTCTGTTAGTCATTCTCTGTTGCTTCAAAAATTAAATATTATTGGATTTCCATCAGAACTCGTATTGTGGCTTTCGGAGTACTTGTGTAGTCGAACACAAGAAGTATTTTTTAAATCGTCTGTATCTAAACCTATTTTTGTTACCTCTGGTGTTCCCCAGGTATTCACCTTGGACCTTTGCTATTTAATCTGTTTATTAAAGATCTTCCAGCTGTTATTACTAACTCCTATGTATATATGTTTGCTGATGATGTGAAGCTATGTTTCACATATAATAAAGCTTCCCTGTGTAATTTACTACAGTCGGATTTGGGTGCATTGTCGGCCTGGTGTCGTTTTAACTTACTCAATTTAAATTGTTCTAAATGTAAAGTCATGTCTTTTTGTAGAAGTACCCCTCATACTGCTCACTACTTGCTTGATGCTTCACCACTTGATCGCGTGTTTGAAATCAAAGATTTAGGCATTATTCTTGATCCTAAATTAAAGTTTGACGCTCATATTTTGTCCATGGTCAATAAGGCCATTAATGTACTTGGCTTCATCACGCGGTGGTCGAAAGAGTTTAATGATCCCTACACCACTAAAACGCTTTATACATCCCTAGTTCGTCCCATCCTGGAGTATGGATCTTGTGTGTGGTCTCCACAATACTCGATTCACCAGGATAGAATTGAATCTGTGCAGAAGAAATTTCTTCTATTTGCCCTTAGAAGTTTTAACTGGGTTCCTGGAGTTGACTTACCCTCGTATTCAAGTAGACTCCTTTTGATAAATCTTCCCTCCCTGTTAAACCGTAGAACTATGCATGGAGTATTATTTATTACTAACCTACTTAATGGTGAAATCGACTCATCAGTTCTTTTGAGTCGAATTAAATTTAATGTCTCAATTAGATCTTCACGTAACATTTTACCCCTTAGCCTTGATTGTTGCTTCAGAAACTATTTATATCATGAACCATTTCGTGTTATATGTTCCGACTATAACAACTTTATTCTCTTGTCTCCTGGGAGGCTTTAACTCCAGTACTAAAAAGATCGATCCTTTTTGCTTTATCTAATCGTAACCACTAATTACTAATCTAACGCTGGTCTGACTGGGTTTTTCTGGGTTTTCCCAATCCTCGCAACAAATGTTGGACTACTCAATTTTTTATTGAATTTCCCAGAGCTTTAACGTTAACTTTTAAATATATTTCAGATTTATATATTATTCTATATTTTATTTAATATTTTATATATAAGGGAGAAGCCCCAATCTCGGACACTGTACAGAAGTCGGACACCCCCCTTTATTTTGCGAGTTCTGATGCCAGCGCGGTCTAATTACAATGGACACTGTTGATGTTTCACAATTGAACACGATTAATTGTAATCGATATTTTCATTCAATTGTATCGATGATCGTGTCATTTTCATATAAATGTATCAAAATGAGCGCGCAACAAGAAATGGAAATTGAAATTTTATGGTTTAAATGAAAAAAAACAAATAAAGAAACTTTAAGTTGAATTTCATAGTTAATTGAATAAATAATTTCATAATAAATGGTTTTGATGAAAAAAAACCCAAAAAAAAGAATAATTAGTTTGTTTACATATTTCGCGCCATATTAATAAGGTATGTGAGCAATGATGAGCATGCGATGTATAGATCGATGCATCAATCGATATATCGCTGCATTACTTGCGATACTGCTCATTACGAGTAATAATAATTAATAAAATAATAAATTCGTTTGATTTTCATTGTTTAATTGCATCAAAAACAAAATCTTACATAAAAACAATGATTTGGCATTTTATATTATTTTATTGGCTGCATTTTCACAAGATAAAAGGGGGTGTCCAACTTCGGGGCACTTTTTTGAAAATCGTGATTTTGAGATTTTTCATTAAATGTTAAATATATCATTAAACATAATTGAAATGTGTATAATGCCTTATACCAATCGATGCGCAATTGAACAAGCTTTTCAAAGATACTAAAAGATAAGCTGTACGTTGATTTTGGACAGTCTGATGTCACAAAAACCAAAGGGGTGTCCAACATTAGGGCTTCTCCCTTATATTTTAACTATTTTTTAATTTAAATTAATTTTGATATCTTTTTAATGACAGCTGCTCTTTGCTGACAATAAATAAATAAATAAACAAGTGGAAACGTTGCAGTCGGACGCAACCGACTGCTGTATACTCGATACCACTATTAAAACCGGTAAAAACAGGCCTGATTGCAAAGGGGTACGGATGGTGCAGGGGTGTACGCTGCCTTAAAGATTTTCTGATGCAGATGGGGATGCCACAAACTATCTTCATACCAAATTTAATGACTCTAGCTCGAAGTTTGTAAAAGAGGGAGAGGGGGCTGGGGGCGGTATGGGTGGGCGTGGCATCCAAATTTTTACTGCAGATCTTTGTGGAATGTCAATCGCTATCTTCATACGTAATTTGGTGACACTAGCTCGAATTTTACAAAAAGTGGGGAATGGGGGGCTTGGGGCGATATGGGTGGGTTTGGCATCCAAGTTTTTGCTGCAGATCTATGAGGAATGTCCATTGCTATCTTCATACCAAATTTGGTGACTCTAGCTCGAAGTTTGTAAAAGTGAGACAAAGGGGGGGGGGGGGCTGGGGGCGTTATGGGTAGGCATGGCATCCAAATTTTTGATGCAGATCTTTGTGGAATGTCAATTGCTATCTTCATACCAAATTTGGTGACTCTAGCTGAAAGTTTGTAAATGGTGGGGAAAGGGGGGCGGAATGGGTGGGCTTGGCTCCAAATTTTGATGCAGATTTTTGAGGGTCACTGCCAGCTATCTTCCTACAAAATTTGGTGGCTCTAGCTCCACAACTCTGGAAGATACACGCATTCCCGTTTTTGACGAAGCGTTGGGGTGGATGGGGGCGGCTAGGGTAGGATCGGTGGGCGTGGCATCCAAACTATTTATGCTGTTTTTAGGGGGTCATCATCACCTATCTTGGCACCAAATTTGGTGGCTCTAGCTCAAAAACTTTGGGAGATATAGCCATTTCTGATTTCAAAATGCGGGGGGGGCTGGGGGCGGAATGGGTGGGCGCGGCTCCAAAACTTTGATGCAGTTTTTTGGGGATCGCTACTAGCTATCTTCCCACCAAATTTGGAAGCTCTAGCTCCACAACTCTGGAAGATACACGCAATCCCGTTTTTGACGAAGCGTTGGGGTGGATGGGGGCGGCTAGGGTAGGATCGGTGGGCGTGGCATCCAAACTTTTGATGCAGTTTTTAGGGGGTCATCATCACCTATCTTGGCACCAAATTTGGTGGCTCTAGCTCAAAAACTTTGGGAGATATAGCCATTTCTGATTTCAAAATGCGGGGATGCTGGGTGCGGAATGGGTGGGCGCGGCTCCAAAACTTTGATGCAGTTTTTGGGGATCGCTACTAGCTATCTTCCCACCAAATTTGGAAGCTCTAGCTCCACAACTCTGGAAGATACACGCATTCCCGTTTTTGACGAATCGTTGGGGTGGATGGGGGTAGCTAGGGCAGTGTCGGTGGGCGTGGCATCCAAACTTTTGATGCAGTTTTTAGGGGTCATCATCACCTATCTTGGCACCAAATTTGGTGGTTATAGCTCAAAACTGCGGGAGATATATGCTTTTTTGACATTAAAATTCGGGGGGGCTGGGGGCGGAATGGGGGGCGTGGCTCCAAAATTTTAGATGCAGTTTTTTGGGGGTTGCTAGTAGCTATCTTCTTACCAAATTTGGTACTTCTAGCTGCAAGGATGTGCGAAATATGTGGATTTATCGGTTTTGAGTTATCGAATTTATCGATTTGCCAGCCCCCCAGTTATCGTAGAACCCCAATCTTGACACTTTAATTTACTATCCCACAGATAAAGAGAATTGGAAAGTTTCAAGTCTCTAGCTTGAAGGGTGTGGAAAAAACTTGCACCCATACGGACGGACAGACGGACAGACGGACAGACGGACAGACACCATGACGGACATTGCACAAAACCAATATACTCTTTACCTTCGGTATCGAGTATAAAAAGAACTACCAAATTGGGTAAAAAGATAGCAACTAGCAACCCTTAAAAAATGGCATCAAACATTTTGGAGCCAACCCCAACCATTACGCCCCCAGCCCCCCGCATTTTCATGTCAAAAAAGCCTATATCTCTCACAGTTTTTGAGCCATAGCCACCAAATTTAGAGCAAATATAGGTGTTGATGACCCCCCAAAAACTGCATCAAAGTTTGGATACCACGCTCACCAATACCGCCCTAGCCGCCCCCATCCGCCCCAACGCTTCGTCAAAAACGGTAATGCGTGTATCTTCCAGAGTAGATGAGCTAGAGCAACCAAATTTGGTAGGAAGATAGCTGGCAATGACCCCCAAAAAACTGCAACAAAGTTTTGGAGCCACGCCCACCCCTTCCTACCCTCTCCCCACCTTTTACAAGCTTTGAGCTAGAGTCACCAAATTTGGATAGCAATTGACTTTCCACATAGATCTGCATCACAAATTTGGATGCCACATCCACCCATACTGCCCCCAGCCCCCCTTTCCCCACATTTACAAACTTTGAGCTAGAGTCACCAAATTTGGTATGAAGATAGCTGGTTGCATCCCCATCTGTATCAGAAAACCTTAAGGCAGCGTACACCCCTGCACCATCCGTACCCCTTTGCAATGGAAGGAAAAAATTCATTTGCCTCTTTGAATAATTCCACAACTTCAATATCCTTTAAATCATTTTCAGGCAAATTCTTTTTTTCCACAGATTGTACCACAGTTCTACCTCATAACTGACATCTAATTCATAATTCTTTTCAAATAATTTAGAATTTTCATAAAGCTTTTCAAGAGAACATTTAAGCATATGCAATGGATGCAGCTGAGTTATCGCAAAAGCTGGAGTATTTTCACTGAAAAATCTTACTTGCAATGAACAAATTACCGAATCAAGGTATGGTATAATTATACAACGACGCCAATATTCAGTATCATTATTTGACGGAGGACTGCTTCTGTGTTTTTGTTGTCTAGCTATACGAGGCAATGATATTTCTATATTTAGTTCATTTGCAATTGTCCGCGCCTTTTCAAGCAAATAATTTGTTATTTCATCTGCATTGGTACGATCGTTTTTGACAAGTTCCAGTATTTTCGCTATGTGCTTACCAACTGCAATCAAATCTATTGCCTAATTTTGCAATACGTTAGCGGATGGTTCCAATACCGCCGAGTATTTTGCGATTGTCATCAAAGAAACGATAAATCCTGGTCTTTTCACCGTGGAGTGGAGCTGGTATGCAGACTTTCTTGTGGCAGAGTTTCCATCTGTGTGCAATTTTTCTAAAGCTATGACAATTTCAAGAAAATGCTCAGAACATTTTCTGACTGCCTTGTAGTTCTCCGACCACCTCGTTTCACACAACCGTGATACACTAGGCGCACAGCTCCTACGAGTAGTTAATTCACGGATAAAGTTTATAACATCCTTGACAGTAGAAATAGTGTTTCTTATTTCTGGAACCTGGTTTAAGTCGTTCACTACAAGATTGAGCTTGTGGCTAGAGCAATGAACATATTGCGCCCGAGTGTATTTTCTCCTTAAAATGGCTTGAACTCCACCTTCTTTTCCAGACATCGTAGAACAGCCGTCGAAGCCAAATCCAACGCAACATTCTGGTGAGAGGTCATGGTTCATCAAAAACTTATCAATTTCGCCAGCAATGGTTTGAGCATTTTGTGCTGTGAGCTCAACAAACCCAACAAATTCTTCTCTTATTTTTCCCTTTTTTTTCGTCATAAAAGCGCAAACCGATTGAAAGCTGCTCTTTCCCGGATATGTCAGCAGTTTCATCTGCCAAAACGGAGTAAGCATTTGCCTTTTTTACTTCAGATATTATTAGTTCTGTTATAACTTCTCCACACATTTTTATTATGTCATTTTGGATTTTTGGTGAATTGTAGGTTGCGTTGCGACTGCATTTCTGTAGATGATCCTTCAAATTCTCGTCGCCAGATTCGATTCTCAAGTTAAGGAGATCTAATAGTACGCCTCCATCCAACTCTGCCCCCCTGAGTGGCATATCGTGCGTACCACAAAATACAACAGATGATATAATGGCTTTTATTATATTTCGATTATGCTCTATGATTTTGGCGTGGCTATTTTGAATGTGCACATCCACAGGCACATCGTCAATAAAAGCTTTCGCTGCAGCTGTGGCGACTATGTGCAGATTTGTTCTAGCATGTTTTTTGCAGTCCTCGTGCATATTTTTAAACTTAGTGAATGGCCGGATCATGAATGATCCCAAAACACTTTTGACCGATCCCGGGACAGGCGGAAACAGAATACAATGCTTGCAAAGAGCACCTTTTAAACGCTTTGAATACACTAGCCACGGCGCATATTGGTCTAGCCAATCGTAGTTAAATTTCCTTTGCAAAGCTTGTGCATCAGTTTTAAAGTCGTAGCTAACATCTGGAACCCACGGACGTATCAGCATATCTTTTTTTTTTGTCTACTGATAGTTGGTTAGCTCGTCCAACATAGCGAAAGCTTCCTCTGTTTGCGCCTCTGAAACAGTTGCGGGCGATTGTGGCAAACGAATGCTCACGTTGCCTTCATCACTTCCACTGCTGCTGTCACGACCTTTCTTCCTCTTTACAGAGGAGATGCCTCCAAAATAGTCATTATTAATTTAAATGTTACAATTACTTAGAAAAGATTACCTTTTTGAAAAAAATTTCTTATGTCCATTATGGTTTACAAAAGATATTCAAAATAATTTAAACTCCACTTCGGAATATCGCGGAAATAATAAATATAACTAGCTGCGCACTTTTTTCAAAACCACGTTAGAGCAAACCAGAATAAGGGATGCAATAGGGATGCCAAAGTTACATCGATGTTCGAAACATGGATGTTAAGCTTTAAGTTTATACATGGTTTAATAATTACAAGGTCTGGTCACTGCAAAAAACAGCTGTTTGTGTGACGTCATTTTGTAGAATTGTTTTATTGTTATGATTATTATTGATTTATAAAATGAATAAAAAAATTTTTATTTCTTAATTTATTGATAAATTAGCATATAAGTAGCACAATGTTTGAAAATGATCTGAATAAACATCAGCCGGTATTGTAAGGTAGCGTTTCTATGGCTGAGGCAGCTCAGCCTCTCCAGGGCCACCCTACAAGAAATTTGTAAGATTGCTGGGACTTGGAAAGGGTGAAAATGAGACACCGCGCTCAGAAGATTATGAAAGGGGCATTTAGATCAACACCGGTGGTCCGGTGATTAGCAAAAGTGCCTTCTGGCAGTATGGTTACCCCCGCTTGTTCCGGCTCGAATGCCCCCGGTATTGACCAGGGAGGCACCAAGTTCGGAAACAGGCGTGCGCCGCTATGAAAACGTCGTGGACTGTTACGGTATTGACCAGCATCCAGTCAACGGCGTCTCAAAGCGGTGGGCGGGCCACACGTACCGTTCTTGCACCTCCACTTTATATCCCCTGCAAACACGTATAACTCTGGCTAATTCTCGTAACGAACACTCGGCTTGTTTTCATTGTCATTTTCATTTATTTTCACTTAATTATTTCGCTTATATATCTACAACAAAGAAACTTAACTCCCTGCCTATCCGCACCAGACTTGTCTGCCGAAGAAGAAGGACGACATAGCCCTAACTCGCTTACCCGGCCGCCTCGTAGCACCCTCCTTTCCTTGTTGTTGTTGTCGTTGCTTCTTGGTGTTCGTCCGCGTGCTTGCTTGTCTTGTGGTCCCCGTCTGCGCACTTGTGGTTTTTAATATTTCCTTCGCGACTTTGCTGATCCGCGCACTGGACTGCTCGCGGTGAGCTCTGAACTTGACTGTCTTTGATAATGCTCGTCGCGGCGATCGCGAGCCCTTTTTTCGTCTTTTCCAGCCTTCTGTTGCGCCTTTTGCTCGTGATTCCAATGCTGCTGCGGCCGCTGCCCGCGCCGTTTGGCGCTGTCTGGCCCGCGTCAATGCTTCGACCCTGCTGCTCTGTCGGCGTGGTCTGGCTCGTGCCCTGCTTTTGCGCTGTGCTGTCGGTGCTGGCTGGCTCGCGTCAATGCTTCGGCCCTGCTGCGCTGTGCTGTCGGTGCTGGCTGGCTCGTGTCATGCTGTCATGCTGCCATCGCGCGGCTCTCTGCGCTCTGCTCTCTGCCAGGAGTTCCGTTATACTTGTTTCCAGTGTCTACCGTGGGCCCTTATTACTAGTTATTAACCCAAAATATAACTTAACCCTAGAAATGTAACCAATATAATACTTAATACTAATAAACTCAAAAGATAATCAACTCAAAAATATAACTAATAAATATAATTAATAAACAAGCTTATAACTACCCAACACCATATTTACAAAAATGTGCAACGTCACAGTATACATATTCTACAAAATGACGTCACAAACACAACAGCTGTTTCATGCAATTTGGCAAGCAGTCGTCAGCTGGTTACCAGACCTTGTAATTATTAGACCATGAGTTTATATAAAGCGGTGTCTAGAATATCGATGTACAATTCTTTCGATGTAATTTCACATTAGAAGTTCAGGCAAAGCACACAACTGACAACTATGTTGTTTACATGAAGGTGGCACGTAAAAGCGTTACCAGCAGCAACTCTTTTGAGTTGTTCAACTTTTATTTTGCTGCAGTAAGTACATAAATCAGCTGCTGTTTTACATTAAGCGCCTCACCATTGTTTGCAACTGTTTTCGGCAAGCAGTTTTCATAATGAATGCATGAATAGTTTTTAAATAATCTAAATATTTTAAAACAATTTTTTTTTTTTTTAATTATTGCTGGGCAGAACTTCTACTGAACATCTTTAATAATGCCGTCTTTTTTCGTCGAAGTAAACATGTACTTGCAGAGTTAAAAAGATTAAAATTTGATTCGAACTGAAGCTGTAGGGGGGGAGGGGGGCAGCTGCCACTACCTAGTTACGCCCTTGCCAATCAGGCCTGTTTTTACCGGTTTTAATACTGGTATCGAGTATACCGCAGTCGGTTGCGTCCGACTGCAACGTTTACACTTGTTTTATTTACGACTTTTATAACATTTTGTAAGGGGCCCAACTTCATTTTGAAATTTAAAACCGTTAATGGTACAGCATACGCATCATTTCAATTCGCGTGTAAAGCTCTAGCATTACAAGAAGATGATTAGCACTGGGGTTCAACTAAAGCCGAAGCTGTCATATGTCAAAATCCTACAAAACTGAGAGAGCTTTTTGCAATAATGTTAGTATTTTGTCAAATTTCGGATGCTCTTAAACCTTGGAATACTTATAAAGAGAGTTTCTCAGAAGATATTTTAAGAGCTTTTCATTTTTCACAAGACAGAAATATTGATCAAAGTATTGTGAAAAATACTGTATTAAATAAATGTCTTATTTACATTGAAGATATTGTACTGTCTATTGGTGGTCAAAACTTGACTTAGTATGGACTTCCACTACCAATAAGATCCGAGGAAATTGTTCAAAATATTGAATATCATAGAGAAACAAATTATGAAAATTGCGATAATTTTTTTGTTAATAATGAGCTACTCCTTACTGCTGAGCAAAAACAAGTATACGAAAAGTAGAGCTGCAAAAACATCGATGTCAACATCGATTATTTCGATGTTTTCCAAATCGTTCGATGCATCGATGCATTGTTTTCAACATAGATGTTTCATTTTATAGTAAAGCTTCAAATTGCGAGTGTGTAATTTAAAATAAATAGATTATTTTGTTACAAAAATAAATAAATAAATAGTTTATTTTGTAACATAAATTCGTTGTTTTAATAGTTTCTTACAGCCATAAATAGTGGCGGTTCCTCTTAAAAGCGCGGCAGAATCTGAACTTTCAGCAAGGCAGGAGAAATCATTTCCCAAAAAACGTGCGGCACTGACGCCAAAAGAGGTCAACATGTTACTATTTTTACAAACAAATCGATGGATCTCTCATGGGTTTCGTATCTAGATCTAGAAAGATCTAGATGTTATTATATTTAAGTTTAAAACAGGAAAAAAAAATTACAAATTGTGAAGTTAAGAAAACTGAAAGACTAATTTTAATTATTTTTTTATTTTTTATAATGTTCCTTATTAATACTAAATTTTTGTCTTATATGAGTCAAGAGGTGATAAAAAAAAGAGATTATTTCTGTTAGTTTGATTAAAAGAAGAAAATGGGACATAAACTAACATAAAACAGTCGGTTCCAATTAATGAACGATTTTTTAATTATTTGAAGAAAAACATCGAAAACATCGATGTTTCAAAACATCGGTGACGAAAACATCGATGTTCTGAGTATACCTGAGTATACCTTGATAATATAAAAGCAAGTTTTGATCAGGCAGTAGCCGAACTATTTGATGAGTATTTTCAATCAGTATATTCAACGAATTTACATAGAACTAGCAATTCCTAGTCTTTTCAAGTTCAATCGTCTAATTGCATATATATCCCATTACGCTTCTAAGTGACCTTAACTCTATCAAACCAGGCTATCTGCCTGGTCCTGATGGAGTGCCAGGTTGTATTCTTATATTCTTGTAAACCATTACATAAATTACTTAACTTGTCGGTTGAATCGACAGTGTTCCCTGATATATGGAAGGAATCCTTTAAAATTCCACTCCATAGAAATTCTTCTAAGTCTAACGTTAAAAATTATAGGGGCATATCCAAGTTGTCCGCCATTCCTAAAGTCTTTGAAAAAATTTTCAACTGCAACACACATGTAGCTCAATTATATCGCCTTATCAACACGGTTTTGTTAGGCGTAGTTCTACTACAACTAACCTTCTTGAATTCACTTCGCTTGTTATCAAAGGGTTCCAGGAAAAAAAGCAAACTGACGTTGTTTATACCGATTTTAGTAAGGCATTTGATTCTGTTAGTCATTCTCTGTTGCTTCAAAAATTAAATATTATTGGATTTCCATCAGAACTCGTATTGTGGCTTTCGGAGTACTTGTGTGGTCGAACACAAGAAGTATTTTTAAATCGTCTGTATCTAAACCTTTTTTTGTTACCTCTGGTGTTCCCCAGGGTATTCACCTTGGACCTTTGCTATTTAATCTGTTTATTAAAGATCTTCCAGCTGTTATTACTAACTCCTATGTATATATGTTTGCTGATGATGTGAAGCTATGTTTCACATATAATAAAGCTTCCCTGTGTAATTTACTACAGTCGGATTTGGGTGCATTGTCGGCCTGGTGTCGTTTTAACTTACTCAATTTAAATTGTTCTAAATGTAAAGTCATGTCTTTTTGTAGAAGTACCCCTCATACTGCTCACTACTTGCTTGATGCTTCACCACTTGATCGCGTGTTTGAAATCAAAGATTTAGGCATTATTCTTGATCCTAAATTAAAGTTTGACGCTCATATTTTGTCCATGGTCAATAAGGCCATTAATGTACTTGGCTTCATCACGCGGTGGTCGAAAGAGTTTAATGATCCTACACCACTAAAACGCTTTATACATCCCTAGTTCGTCCCATCCTGGAGTATGGATCTTGTGTGTGGTCTCCACAATACTCGATTCACCAGGATAGAATTGAATCTGTGCAGAAGAAATTTCTTCTATTTGCCCTTAGAAGTTTTAACTGGGTTCCTGGAGTTGACTTACCCTCGTATTCAAGTAGACTCCTTTTGATAAATCTTCCCTCCCTGTTAAACCGTAGAACTATGCATGGAGTATTATTTATTACTAACCTACTTAATGGTGAAATCGACTCATCAGTTCTTTGAGTCGAATTAAATTTAATGTCCCAATTAGATCTTCACGTAACATTTACCCCTTAGCCTTGATTGTTGCTTCAGAAACTATTTAATTCATGAACCATTTCGTGTTATATGTTCCGACTATAACAAACTTTATTCTCTTGTCTCCTGGGAGGCTTTAACTCCAGTACTAAAAAGATCGATCCTTTTTGCTTTATCTAATCGTAACCACTAATTACTAATCTAACGCTGGTCTGACTGGGTTTTTCTGGGTTTTTCCCAATCCTCGCAACAAATGTTGGACTACTCAATTTTTTATTGAATTTCCCAGAGCTTTAACGTTAACTTTTAAATATATTTTCAGATTTATATATTATTCTATATTTTATTTAATATTTTTATATATATATTTTAACTATTTTTTAATTTAAATTAATTTTGATTTCTTTTAATGACAGCTGCTCTTTGCTGACAATAAATAAATAAATAAATAAAAAGAACTACCAAATTTGGTAAAAAGATAGCAACTAGCAACCCTTAAAAAATGGCATCAAACATTTTGGAGCCAACCCCAACCATTACGCCCCCAGCCCCCCGCATTTTTATGTCAAAAAAGCCTATATCTCTCACAGTTTTTGAGCCATAGCCACCAAATTTAGAGCAAATATAGGTGTTGATGACCCCCCAAAAACTGCATCAAAAGTTGGATACCACGCTCACCAATACCACCCTAGCCGCCCCCATCCGCCCCAACGCTTCGTCAAAAACGGGAATGCGTGTATCTTCCAGAGTAGATGAGCTAGAGCAACCAAATTTGGTAGGAAGATAGCTGGCAATGACCCCCAAAAAACTGCAACAAAGTTTTGGAGCCACGCCCACCCCTTCCTACC
The DNA here is from genome assembly GCA_030179655.1 of Scaptomyza flava. Lineage (NCBI taxonomy): Eukaryota > Metazoa > Arthropoda > Insecta > Diptera > Drosophilidae > Scaptomyza > Scaptomyza flava. The sequence goes on from JARNME010000104.1 coordinate 156,887, forward strand.
CTCTCCCCACCTTTTACAAGCTTTGAGCTAGAGTCACCAAATTTGGATAGCAATTGACTTTCCACATAGATCTGCATCACAAATTTGGATGCCACATCCACCCATACTGCCCCCAGCCCCCCTTTCCCCACATTTACAAACTTTGAGCTAGAGTCACCAAATTTGGTATGAAGATAGCTGGTTGCATCCCCATCTGTATCAGAAAACCTGTAAGGCAGCGTACACCCCTGCACCATCCGTACCCCTTTGCAATGGAAGGAAAAAATTCATTTGCCTCTTTGAATAATTCCACAACTTCAATATCCTTTAAATCATTTTCAGGCAAATTCTTTTTTTCCACAGATTGTACCACAGTTCTACCTCATAACTGACATCTAATTCATAATTCTTTTCAAATAATTTAGAATTTTCATAAAGCTTTTCAAGAGAACATTTAAGCATATGCAATGGATGCAGCTGAGTTATCGCAAAAGCTGGAGTATTTTCACTGAAAAATCTTACTTGCAATGAACAAATTACCGAATCAAGGTATGGTATAATTATACAACGACGCCAATATTCAGTATCATTATTTGACGGAGGACTGCTTCTGTGTTTTTGTTGTCTAGCTATACGAGGCAATGATATTTCTATATTTAGTTCATTTGCAATTGTCCGCGCCTTTTCAAGCAAATAATTTGTTATTTCATCTGCATTGGTACGATCGTTTTTGACAAGTTCCAGTATTTTCGCTATGTGCTTACCAACTGCAATCAAATCTATTGCCTAATTTTGCAATACGTTAGCGGATGGTTCCAATACCGCCGAGTATTTTGCGATTGTCATCAAAGAAACGATAAATCCTGGTCTTTTCACCGTGGAGTGGAGCTGGTATGCAGGCTTTCTTGTGGCAGAGTTTCCATCTGTGTGCAATTTTTCTAAAGCTATGACAATTTCAAGAAAATGTTCAGAACATTTTCTGACTGCCTTGTAGTTCTCCGACCACCTCGTTTCACACAACCGTGATACACTAGGCGCACAGCTCCTACGAGAAGTTAATTCACGGATAAGTTTATAACATCCTTGACAGTAGAAATAGTGTTTCTTGTTTCTGGAACCTGGTTTAAGTCGTTCACTACAAGATTGAGCTTGTGGCTAGAGCAATGAACATATTGCGCCCGAGTGTATTTTCTCCTTAAAATGGCTTGAACTCCACCTTCTTTTCCAGACATCGTAGAACAGCCGTCGAAGCCAAATCCAACGCAACATTCTGGTGAGAGGTCATGGTTCATCAAAAACTTATCAATTTCGCCAGCAATGGTTTGAGCATTTTGTGCTGTGAGCTCAACAAACCCAACAAATTCTTCTCTTATTTTTCCCTTTTTTTCGTCATAAAAGCGCAAACCGATTGAAAGCTGCTCTTTCCCGGATATGTCAGCAGTTTCATCTGCCAAAACGGAGTAAGCATTTGCCTTTTTTACTTCAGATATTATTAGCTCTGTTATAACTTCTCCACACATTTTTATTATGTCATTTTGGATTTTTGGTGAATTGTAGGTTGCGTTGCGACTGCATTTTTGTAGATGATCCTTCAAATTCTCGTCGCCAGATTCGATTCACAAGTTAAGGAGATCTAATAGTACGCCTCCATCCGCCTCTGCCCCCCTGAGTGGCATATCGTGCGTACCACAAAATACAACAGATGATATAATGGCTTTTATTATATTTCGATTATGCTCTATGATTTTGGCGTGGCTATTTTGTATGTGCACATCCACAGGCACATCGTCAATAAAAGCTTTCGCTGCAGCTGTGGCGACTATGTGCAGATTTGTTCTAGCATGTTTTTTGCAGTCCTCGTGCATATTTTTAAACTTAGTGAATGGCCGGATCATGAATGATCCCAAAACACTTTTGACCGATCCCGGGACAGGCGGAAACAGAACACAATGCTTGCAAAGAGCACCTTTTAAACGCTTTGAATACACTAGCCACGGCGCATATTGGTCTAGCCAATCGTAGTTAAATTTCCTTTGCAAAGCTTGTGCATCAGTTTTAAAGTCGTAGCTAACATCTGGAACCCACGGACGTATCAGCATATCTTTTTTTTTTGTCTACTGATAGTTGGTTAGCTCGTCCAACATAGCGGAAGCTTCCTCTGTTTGCGCCTCTGAAACAGTTGCGGGCGATTGTGGCAAACGAATGCTCACGTTGCCTTCATCACTTCCACTGCTGCTGTCACGACCTTTCTTCCTCTTTACAGAGGAGATGCCTCCAAAATAGTCATTATTAATTTATATGTTACAATTACTTAGAAAAGCTTACCTTTTTGAAAAAAATTTCTTATGTCCATTCATTCATCACGCGGTGGTCGAAAGAGTTTAATGATCCCTATACCACTAAAACGCTTTATACATCCCTAGTTCGTCCCATCCTGGAGTATGGATCTTGTGTGTGGTCTCCACAATACTCGATTCACCAGGATAGAATTGAATCTGTGCAGAAGAAATTTCTTCTATTTGCCCTTAGAAGTTTTAACTGGGTTCCTGGAGTTGACTTACCCTCGTATTCAAGTAGACTCCTTTTGATAAATCTTCCCTCCCTGTTAAACCGTAGAACTATGCATGGAGTATTATTTATTACTAACCTACTTAATGGTGAAATCGACTCATCAGTTCTTTTGAGTCGAATTAAATTTAATGTCCCAATTAGATCTTCACGTAACATTTACCCATTAGCCTTGATTGTTGCTTCAGAAACTATTTAATTCATGAACCATTTCGTGTTATATGTTCCGACTATAACAAACTTTATTCTCTTGTCTCCTGGGAGGCTTTAACTCCAGTACTAAAAAGATCGATCCTTTTTGCTTTATCTAATCGTAACCACTAATTACTAATCTAACGCTGGTCTGACTGGGTTTTTCTGGGTTTTTCCCAATCCTCGCAACAAATGTTGGACTACTCAATTTTTTATTGAATTTCCCAGAGCTTTAACGTTAACTTTTAAATATATTTTCAGATTTATATATTATTCTATATTTTATTTAATATTTATATATATATATTTTAACTATTTTTTAATTTAAATTAATTTTGATTTCTTTTTAATGACAGCTGCTCTTTGCTGACAATAAATAAATAAATAAATAAAAAAGAACTACCAAATTTGGTAAAAAGATAGCAACTAGCAACCCTTAAAAAATGGCATCAAACATTTTGGAGCCAACCCCAACCATTACGCCCCCAGCCCCCCGCATTTTTATGTCAAAAAAGCCTATATCTCTCACAGTTTTTGAGCCATAGCCACCAAATTTAGAGCAAATATAGGTGTTGATGACCCCCCAAAAACTGCATCAAAAGTTTGGATACCACGCTCACCAATACCACCCTAGCCGCCCCCATCCGCCCCAACGCTTCGTCAAAAACGGGAATGCGTGTATCTTCCAGTGTAGATGAGCTAGAGCAACCAAATTTGGTAGGAAGATAGCTGGCAATGACCCCCAAAAAACTGCAACAAAGTTTTGGAGCCACGCCCACCCCTTCCTACCCTCTCCCCACCTTTTACAAGCTTTGAGCTAGAGTCACCAAATTTGGATAGCAATTGACTTTCCACATAGATCTGCATCACAAATTTGGATGCCACATCCACCCATACTGCCCCCAGCCCCCCTTTCCCCACATTTACAAACTTTGAGCTAGAGTCACCAATTTGGTATGAAGATAGCTGGTTGCATCCCCATCTGTATCATAAAACCTTTAAGGCAGCGTACACCCCTGCACCATCCGTACCCCTTTGCAATGGAAGGAAAAAATTCATTTGCCTCTTTGAATAATTCCACAACTTCAATATCCTTTAAATCATTTTCAGGCAAATTCTTTTTTTCCACAGATTGTACCACAGTTCTACCTCATAACTGACATCTAATTCATAATTCTTTTCAAATAATTTTGAATTTTCATAAAGCTTTTCAAGAGAACATTTAAGCATATGCAATGGATGCAGCTGAGTTATCGCAAAAGCTGGAGTATTTTCACTGAAAAATCTTACTTGCAATGAACAAATTACCGAATCAAGGTATGGTATAATTATACAACGACGCCAATATTCAGTATCATTATTTGACGGAGGACTGCTTCTGTGTTTTTGTTGTCTAGCTATACATATTGGACGTAGATGTACTAACGAACAGTACAGTCAAGTGGCCCAACGATACCAAGCACAGGCTTGTTAACGCGCGGACCCACGCACAAAGCGACCCACCTCCCGCCCATCCGACCGAGGGGCGCTCCGCTTATCGTGCGGTTACGATGATCGCGAACATGTAGACAAATGACACAAAACTAACTTTTTAAAAGAGCAAGTAGGAGTGGCACTGTGTATTAAGTGGGAAAGATCGTTATAAATAGAACACAGAATACGAAAAGGATTATGAAGAGCACAATTAGAATTACAAGTTTGAAGAGCTATAGGTACAAAATTTCTAGTATTTCTAATAGGAACAGCAAAGTTAATTTGGTTAATTAATTCAGAAGAATCAATTTCACCATTAATTAATTTGTGAAAATATGAAAATGAAAGCATTATTCTACGATCACTCAGAGAAGGAAGATCTATTAGTAAAAGTCTACTACGATATGACGGCAAATTATTGTTAGTGTCCCAGTTAAGACCTCTAAGTGCGAAGAGCAGAAATTGTTTTTGTACCGATTCTATTTTATTCTGATGAATTTCGTATTTCGGAAACCATATACAAGATCCATATTCCAGAATCGGTCGTACAAGAGAAGTATACAGAGTTTTTGTTAAGTAGGGATCGTTAAACTCCTTCGACCAGCGCTTAATGAACCCCAAGACACCAGATGCTCGATTGGAAATTGAAGAAATATGCTTGTCAAACTTAAGCTTTGGGTCCATAAGGATGCCCAAATCGTCAACCCATTCAATTCTATCTAGTGGTTTGTTGTCAAGAAAATAAATATTAAAAAAGGGCAAACATCTAAAAAATGACATTACTTTACATTTACTGTAATTAAGATTTAAAAAATTTACTTTACACCACATTTGAAAGTTGTCTAAATCTCTTTGAAGCTGTTGAGCAGCTAGGGGAGTTGCAGCTGACGTGCATAACTTTACATCATCAGCGTACATCAAAACCCGAGAGAACTTTATAACCGATGGAAGATCGTTTATAAACAAAATAAATAATAAAGGACCAAGATGACTACCCTGTGGAACGCCTGAAGTGACCTGAACCGTCTTGGAAACGGACCCTTTGAATAAAACCCTCTGAGTTCTAAGAGTTAGGTAGTCTTTAATCCAAAGAACCAAGAGTTCAAGTTTATGTATTAGGAGATGATGATCTACAGAGTCGAAAGCCTTACTAAAATCAGTATAAATAACATCAGTCTGCAATTTGTCCTGAAAACCCTTGATAACAAACGAAGTAAATTCTAACAAGTTAGTGGTAGTAGATCTTTGTTTCATAAATCCGTGCTGGCACGGTGAAATAATAGATTTACAAAGGTGTTGAAGATGGGAGGTTATTAATTTTTCAAAAATCTTAGGAATAGCAGACAACTTGGAAATACCCCTATAATTTTGAACATTAGATTTGTTTCCTTTTTTATGGAGAGGAATTATAAATGACTCTTTCCAAATTTTTGGAAAGGAGCCTAACTCCAGGGACAAGTTAAACACTTTAAGCAACGGCTTTAAAAGACCATGAGCGCAGTGTCTAAGCACACAGCTTGGCACTCCGTCAGGTCCTGGGGAAAATATAGGTTTCAAAACATGAAGATTATTTTAAAGTGAGTTTTCAGTGATTTTCAGTCCAAAGATGCGATTCGAGCCATTAACCCGATAAGGGTAAGGCAAACCGACTTGAGATTGACATGAGCTATAAGTCGTTTGAAAAAATTGGGCAAATATATTTGCAATCTCCTGATCAGAATTGGCCTTCGTTTCCTCAAAGAATACCTCCGTTGGGAGTGTCGATGACCTACGCTTCGCATTAACAAAATCAAAAAATCGCTTTGGATCCTGCTGAAACTGTAATCTACACCGAGTCAGGTAATTCTTATAACATAGGTTATTTAAGATATCAAAACTGGCACGAGCAATCAAGTATGCAGAATAGGCCACCGATGAGCCGTTTTTTCTAAATCTCTTGTAGAGTTTAGATTTTCGATTTTTGAGAATTGTCAACTCTCGGGTAAACCACACAGGTTTGTTAGACCTGTTTAGCTCACCAACCGGGAAACATAAATCAAATAAAGAATATAAGGTATTATAAAAATACTGATTGCCACGTCCAAGTCGTCAGACTCGTAGAGGGGAGACCAGTCAGTTTGGGATAAAAGCAGAGCGAGTCCCTCAAAATCAGTTTTTCGAAAATGACGAACTCGACTCAAAGGCATCCTGAAATTGCAACGCGTTCGGGAAGGTAAATTAATCAACAGCTCCAACGTAGGATGGTATAAGTCATACGAGGCAATGATATTTCTATATTTAGTTCATTTGCAATTGTCCGCGCCTTTTCAAGCAAATAATTTGTTATTTCATCTGCATTGGTACGATCGTTTTTGACAAGTTCCAGTATTTTCGCTATGTGCTTACCAACTGCAATCAAATCTATTGCCTAATTTTGCAATACGTTAGCGGATGGTTCCAATACCGCCGAGTATTTTGCGATTGTCATCAAAGAAACGATAAATCCTGGTCTTTTCACCGTGGAGTGCAGCTGGTATGCAGGCTTTCTTGTGGCAGAGTTTCCATCTGTGTGCAATTTTTCTAAAGCTATGACAATTTCAAGAAAATGTTCAGAACATTTTCTGACTGCCTTGTAGTTCTCCGACCACCTCGTTTCACACAACCGTGATACACTAGGCGCACAGCTCCTACGAGTAGTTAATTCACGGATAAAGTTTATAACATCCTTGACAGTAGAAATAGTGTTTCTTATTTCTGGAACCTGGTTTAAGTCGTTCACTACAAGATTGAGCTTGTGGCTAGAGCAATGAACATATTGCGCCCGAGTGTATTTTCTCCTTAAAATGGCTTGAACTCCACCTTCTTTTCCAGACATCGTAGAACAGCCGTCGAAGCCAAATCCAACGCAACATTCTGGTGAGAGGTCATGGTTCATCAAAAACTTATCAATTTCGCCAGCAATGGTTTGAGCATTTTGTGCTGTGAGCTCAACAAACCCAACAAATTCTTCTCTTATTTTTCCCTTTTTTTCGTCATAAAAGCGCAAACCGATTGAAAGCTGCTCTTTCCCGGATTTGTCAGCAGTTTCATCTGCCAAAACGGAGTAAGCATTTGCCTTTTTTACTTCAGATATTATTAGTTCTGTTATAACTTCTCCACAAATTTTTATGCTCTATGATTTTGGCGTGGCTATTTTGTATGTGCACATCCACAGGCACATCGTCAATAAAAGCTTTCGCTGCAGCTGTGGCGACTATGTGCAGATTTGTTCTAGCATGTTTTTTGCAGTCCTCGTGCATATTTTTAAACTAAGTGAATGGCCGGATCATGAATGATCCCAAAACACTTTTGACCGATCCCGGGACAGGCGGAAACAGAACACAATGCTTGCAAAGAGCACCTTTTAAACGCTTTGAATACACTAGCCACGGCGCATATTGGTCTAGCCAATCGTAGTTAAATTTCCTTTGCAAAGCTTGTGCATCAGTTTTAAAGTCGTAGCTAACATCTGGAACCCACGGACGTATCAGCATATCATTTTTTTTTGTCTACTGATAGTTGGTTAGCTCGTCCAACATAGCGGAAGCTTCCTCTGTTTGCGCCTCTGAAACAGTTGCGGGCGATTGTGGCAAACGAATGCTCACGTTGCCTTCATCACTTCCACTGCTGCTGTCACGACCTTTCTTCCTCTTTACAGAGGAGATGCCTCCAAAATAGTCATTATTAATTTAAATGTTACAATTACTTAGAAAAGCTTACCTTTTTGAAAAAAATTTCTTATGTCCATTCATTCATCACGCGGTGGTCGAAAGAGTTTAATGATCCCTATACCACTAAAACGCTTTATACATCCCTAGTTCGTCCCATCCTGGAGTATGGATCTTGTGTGTGGTCTCCACAATACTCGATTCACCAGGATAGAATTGAATCTGTGCAGAAGAAATTTCTTCTATTTGCCCTTAGAAGTTTTAACTGGGTTCCTGGAGTTGACTTACCCTCGTATTCAAGTAGACTCCTTTTGATAAATCTTCCCTCCCTGTTAAACCGTAGAACTATGCATGGAGTATTATTTTTTACTAACCTACTTAATGGTGAAATCGACTCATCAGTTCTTTTTAGTCGAATTAAATTTAATGTCCCAATTAGATCTTCACGTAACATTTTACCCCTTAGCCTTGATTGTTGCTTCAGAAACTATTTAATTCATGAACCATTTCGTGTTATATGTTCCGACTATAACAAACTTTATTCTCTTGTCTCCTGGGAGGCTTTAACTCCAGTACTAAAAAGATCGATCCTTTTTGCTTTATCTAATCGTAACCACTAATTACTAATCTAACGCTGGTCTGACTGGGTTTTTCTGGGTTTTTCCCAATCCTCGCAACAAATGTTGGACTACTCAATTTTTTATTGAATTTCCCAGAGCTTTAACGTTAACTTTTAAATATATTTTCAGATTTATATATTATTCTATATTTTATTTAATATTTATATATATATTTTAACTATTTTTAATTTAAATTAATTTTGATTTCTTTTTAATGACAGCTGCTCTTTGCTGACAATAAATAAATAAATAAATAAAAAAGAACTACCAAATTTGGTAAAAAGATAGCAACTAGCAACCCTTAAAAAATGGCATCAAACATTTTGGAGCCAACCCCAACCATTACGCCCCCAGCCCCCCGCATTTTTATGTCAAAAAAGCCTATATCTCTCACAGTTTTTGAGCCATAGCCACCAAATTTAGAGCAAATATAGGTGTTGATGACCCCCCAAAAACTGCATCAAAAGTTTGGATACCACGCTCACCAATACCGCCCTAGCCGCCCCCATCCGCCCCAACGCTTCGTCAAAAACGGTAATGCGTGTATCTTCCAGAGTAGATGAGCTAGAGCAACCAAATTTGGTAGGAAGATAGCTGGCAATGACCCCCAAAAAACTGCAACAAAGTTTTGGAGCCACGCCCACCCCTTCCTACCCTCTCCCCACCTTTTACAAGCTTTGAGCTAGAGTCACCAAATTTGGATAGCAATTGACTTTCCACATAGATCTGCATCACAAATTTGGATGCCACATCCACCCATACTGCCCCCAGCCCCCCTTTCCCCACATTTACAAACTTTGAGCTAGAGTCACCAAATTTGGTATGAAGATAGCTGGTTGCATCCCCATCTGTATCAGAAAACCTTTAAGGCAGCGTACACCCCTGCACCATCCGTACCCCTTTGCAATGGAAGGAAAAAATTCATTTGCCTCTTTGAATAATTCCACAACTTCAATATCCTTTAAATCATTTTCAGGCAAATTCTTTTTTTCCACAGATTGTACCACAGTTCTACCTCATAACTGACATCTAATTCATAATTCTTTTCAAATAATTTTGAATTTTCATAAAGCTTTTCAAGAGAACATTTAAGCATATGCAATGGATGCAGCTGAGTTATCGCAAAAGCTGGAGTATTTTCACTGAAAAATCTTACTTGCAATGAACAAATTACCGAATCAAGGTATGGTATAATTATACAACGACGCCAATATTCAGTATCATTATTTGACGGAGGACTGCTTCTGTGTTTTTGTTGTCTAGCTATACGAGGCAATGATATTTCTATATTTAGTTCATTTGCAATTGTCCGCGCCTTTTCAAGCAAATAATTTGTTATTTCATCTGCATTGGTACGATCGTTTTTGACAAGTTCCAGTATTTTCGCTATGTGCTTACCAACTGCAATCAAATCTATTGCCTAATTTTGCAATACGTTAGCGGATGGTTCCAATACCGCCGAGTATTTTGCGATTGTCATCAAAGAAACGATAAATCCTGGTCTTTTCACCGTGGAGTGGAGCTGGTATGCAGACTTTCTTGTGGCAGAGTTTCCATCTGTGTGCAATTTTTCTAAAGCTATGACAATTTCAAGAAAATGTTCAGAACATTTTCTGACTGCCTTGTAGTTCTCCGACCACCTCGTTTCACACAACCGTGATACACTAGGCGCACAGCTCCTACGAGTAGTTAATTCACGGATAAAGTTTATAACATCCTTGACAGTAGAAATAGTGTTTCTTATTTCTGGAACCTGGTTTAAGTCGTTCACTACAAGATTGAGCTTGTGGCTAGAGCAATGAACATATTGCGCCCGAGTGTATTTTCTCCTTAAAATGGCTTGAACTCCACCTTCTTTTCCAGACATCGTAGAACAGCCGTCGAAGCCAAATCCAACGCAACATTCTGGTGAGAGGTCATGGTTCATCAAAAACTTATCAATTTCGCCAGCAATGGTTTGAGCATTTTGTGCTGTGAGCTCAACAAACCCAACAAATTCTTCTCTTATTTTTCCCTTTTTTTCGTCATAAAAGCGCAAACCGATTGAAAGCTGCTCTTTCCCGGATATGTCAGCAGTTTCATCTGCCAAAACGGAGTAAGCATTTGCCTTTTTTACTTCAGATATTATTAGTTCTGTTATAACTTCTCCACACATTTTTATTATGTCATTTTGGATTTTTGGTGAATTGTAGGTTGCGTTGCGACTGCATTTCTGTAGATGATCCTTCAAATTCTCGTCGCCAGATTCGATTCTCAAGTTAAGGAGATCTAATAGTACGCCTCCATCCAACTCTGCCCCCCTGAGTGGCATATCGTGCGTACCACAAAATACAACAGATGATATAATGGCTTTTATTATATTTCGATTATGCTCTATGATTTTGGCGTGGCTATTTTGAATGTGCACATCCACAGGCACATCGTCAATAAAAGCTTTCGCTGCAGCTGTGGCGACTATGTGCAGATTTGTTCTAGCATGTTTTTTGCAGTCCTCGTGCATATTTTTAAACTTAGTGAATGGCCGGATCATGAATGGTCCCAAAACACTTTTGACCGATCGCGGGACAGGCGGAAACAGAACACAATGCTTGCAAAGAGCACCTTTTAAACGCTTTGAATACACTAGCCACGGCGCATATTGGTCTAGCCAATCGTAGTTAAATTTCCTTTGCAAAGCTTGTGCATCAGTTTTAAAGTCGTAGCTAACATCTGGAACCCACGGACGTATCAGCATATCTTTTTTTTTTTGTCTACTGATAGTTGGTTAGCTCGTCCAACATAGCGGAAGCTTCCTCTGTTTGCGCCTCTGAAACAGTTGCGGGCGATTGTGGCAAACGATTGCTCACGTTGCCTTCATCACTTCCACTGCTGCTGTCACGACCTTTCTTCCTCTTTACAGAGGAGATGCCTCCAAAATAGTCATTATTAATTTAAATGTTACAATTACTTAGAAAAGCTTACCTTTTTGAAAAAAATTTCTTATGTCCATTCATTCATCACGCGGTGGTCGAAAGAGTTTAATGATCCCTATACCACTAAAACGCTTTATACATCCCTAGTTCGTCCCATCCTGGAGTATGGATCTTGTGTGTGGTCTCCACAATACTCGATTCACCAGGATAGAATTGAATCTGTGCAGAAGAAATTTCTTCTATTTGCCCTTAGAAGTTTTAACTGGGTTCCTGGAGTTGACTTACCCTCGTATTCAAGTAGACTCCTTTTGATAAATCTTCCCTCCCTGTTAAACCGTAGAACTATGCATGGAGTATTATATATTACTAACCTACTTAATGGTGAAATCGACTCATCAGTTCTTTTGAGTCGAATTAAATTTAATGTCCCAATTAGATCTTCACGTAACATTTTACCCCTTAGCCTTGATTGTTGCTTCAGAAACTATTTAATTCATGAACCATTTCGTGTTATATGTTCCGACTATAACAAACTTTATTCTCTTGTCTCCTGGGAGGCTTTAACTCCAGTACTAAAAAGATCGATCCTTTTTGCTTTATCTAATCGTAACCACTAATTACTAATCTAACGCTGGTCTGACTGGGTTTTTCTGGGTTTTTCCCAATCCTCGCAACAAATGTTGGACTACTCAATTTTTTATTGAATTTCCCAGAGCTTTAACGTTAACTTATAAATATATTTTCAGATTTATATATTATTCTATATTTTATTTAATATTTTTATATATATATTTTAACTATTTTTTAATTTAAATTAATTTTGATTTCTTTTTAATGACAGCTGCTCTTTGCTGACAATAAATAAATAAATAAATAAAAAAGAACTACCAAATTTGGTAAAAAGATAGCAACTAGCAACCCTTAAAAATGGCATCAAACATTTTGGAGCCAACCCCAACCATTACGCCCCCAGCCCCCCGCATTTTTATGTCAAAAAAGCCTATATCTCTCACAGTTTTTGAGCCATAGCCACCAAATTTAGAGCAAATATAGGTGTTGATGACCCCCCAAAAACTGCATCAAAAGTTTGGATACCACGCTCACCAATACCGCCCTAGCCGCCCCCATCCGCCCCAACGCTTCGTCAAAAACGGGAATGCGTGTATCTTCCAGAGTAGATGAGCTAGAGCAACCAAATTTGGTAGGAAGATAGCTGGCAATGACCCCCAAAAAACTGCAACAAAGTTTTGGAGCCACGCCCACCCCTTCCTACCCTCTCCCCACCTTTTACAAGCTTTGAGCTAGAGTCACCAAATTTGGTTAGCAATTGACTTTCCACATAGATCTGCATCACAAATTTGGATGCCACATCCACCCATACTGCCCCCAGCCCCCCTTTCCCCACATTTCCAAACTTTGAGCTAGAGTCACCAAATTTGGTATGAAGATAGCTGGTTGCATCCCCATCTGTATCAGAAAACCTGTAAGGCAGCGTACACCCCTGCACCATCCGTACCCCTTTGCAATGGAAGGAAAAAATTCATTTGCCTCTTTGAATAATTCCACAACTTCAATATCCTTTAAATCATTTTCAGGCAAATTCTTTTTTTCCACAGATTGTACCACAGTTCTACCTCATAACTGACATCTAATTCATAATTCTTTTCAAATAATTTAGAATTTTCATAAAGCTTTTCAAGAGAACATTTAAGCATATGCAATGGATGCAGCTGAGTTATCGCAAAAGCTGCAGTATTTTCACTGAAAAATCTTACTTGCAATGAACAAATTACCGAATCAAGGTATGGTATAATTATACAACGACGCCAATATTCAGTATCATTATTTGACGGAGGACTGCTTCTGTGTTTTTGTTGTCTAGCTATACGAGGCAATGATATTTCTATATTTAGTTCATTTGCAATTGTCCGCGCCTTTTCAAGCAAATAATTTGTTATTTCATCTGCATTGGTACGATCGTTTTTGACAAGTTCCAGTATTTTCGCTATGTGCTTACCAACTGCAATCAAATCTATTGCCTAATTTTGCAATACGTTAGCGGATGGTTCCAATACCGCCGAGTATTTTGCGATTGTCATCAAAGAAACGATAAATCCTGGTCTTTTCACCGTGGAGTGGAGCTGGTATGCAGGCTATAATATATATATTTATTTCAAAACCACGTTAAAGCAAACCAGAATAAGGGATGCAATAGGGATGCCAAAGTTACATCGATGTTCGAAACATGGATGTTAAGCTTTAAGTTTATACATGGTTTAATAATTACAAGGTCTGGTCACTGCAAAAAACAGCTGTTTGTGTGACGTCATTTTGTAGAATTGTTCTATTGTTATGATTATTATTGATTTATAAAATGAACAAAAATTTTTTATTTCTTAATTTATTGATAAATTAGCATAAACATCAGCCGGTATTGTAAGGTAGCGTTTCTATGGCTGAGGCAGCTCAGCCTCTCCAGGGCCACCCTACAAGAAATTTGTAAGATTGCTGGGACTTGGAAAGGGTGAAAATGAGACACCGCGCTCAGAAGATTATGAAAGGGGCATTTAGATCAACACCGGTGGTCCGGTGATTAGCAAAAGTGCCTTCTGGCAGTATGGTCACCCCCGCTTGTTCCGGCTCGAATGCCCCCGGTATTGACCAGGGAGGCACCAAGTTCGGAAACAGGCGTGCGCCGCTATGAAAACGTCGTGGACTGTCACGGTATTGACCAGCATCCAGTCAACGGCGTCTCAAAGCGGTGGGCGGGCCACACGTACCGTTCTTGCACCTCCACTTTATATCCCCTGCAAACACGTATAACTCTGGCTAATTCTCGTAACGAACACTCGGCTTGTTTTCATTGTCATTTTCATTTATTTTCACTTAATTATTTCGCTTATATATCTACAACAAAGAAACTTAACTCCCTGCCTATCCGCACCAGACTTGTCTGCCGAAGAAGAAGGACGACATAGCCCTAACTCGCTTACCCGGCCGCCTCGTAGCACCCTCCTTTCCTTGTTGTTGTTGTCGTTGCTTCTTGGTGTTTGTCAGCGTGCTTGCTTGTCTTGTGGTCCCCGTCTGCGCACTTGTGGCTTTTAATATTTCCTTCGCGACTTTGCTGATCCGCGCACTGGACTGCTCGCGGTGAGCTCTGAACTTGACTGTCTTTGATAATGCTCGTCGCGGCGATCGAGAGCCCTTTTTTCGTCTTTTCCAGCCTTCTGTTGCGCCTTTTGCTCGTGATTCCAATGCTGCTGCGGCCGCTGCCCGCGCCGTTTGGCTCATGTCATTCTGCTGCTGTGGCGGCTGTGCTGTTGGCGCTGTCTGGCCCGCGTCAATGCTTCGACCCTGCTGCTCTGTTGGCGTGGTCTGGCTCGTGCCCTGCTTTTGCGCTGTGTTGTCGGTGCTGGCTGGCTCGTGTCATGCTGTCATGCTGCCATCGCGCGGCTCTCTGCGCTCTGCTCTCTGCCAGGAGTTCCGTTATAATTGTTTCCAGTGTCTACCGTGGGCCCTTATTACTAGTTATTAACTCAAATATAACTTAACCCTAGAAATGTAACCAATATAATACTTAATACTAATAAACTCAAAAGATAATCAACTCAAAAATATAACTAATAAATATAATTAATAAACAAGCTTATAACTACCCAACACCATATTTACAAAAATGTGCAACGTCACAGTATACATATTCTACAAAATGACGTCACAAACACAACAGCTGTTTCATGCAATTTGGCAAGCAGTCGTCAGCTGGTTACCAGACCTTGTAATTATTAGACCATGAGTTTATATAAAGCGGTGTCTAGAATATCGATGTACAATTCTTTCGATGTAATTTCACATTAGAAGTTCAGGCAAAGCACACAACTGACAACTATGTTGTTTACATGAAGGTGGCACGTAAAAGCGTTACCAGCAGCAACTCTTTTGAGTTGTTCAACTTTTATTTTGCTGCAGTAGGTACATAAATCAGCTGCTGTTTTACATTAAGCGCCTCACCATTGTTTGCAACTGTTTTCGGCAAGCAGTTTTCATAATGAATGCATGAATAGTTTTTAAATAATCTAAATATTTTAAAACAATTTTTTTTTTTTTTTAATTATTGCTGGGCAGAACTTCTACTGAACATCTTTAATAATGCCGTCTTTTTTCGTCGAAGTAAACATGTACTTGCTGAGTTAAAAAGATTAAAATTTGATTCGAACTGAAGCTGTAGGGGGGGAGGGGGGCAGCTGCCACTACCTAGTTACGCCCTTGCCAATCAGGCCTGTTTTTACCGGTTTTAATACTGGTATCGAGTATACCGCAGTCGGTTGCGTCCGACTGCAACGTTTACACTTGTTTATTTAAGACTTTTATAACATTTTGTAAGGGGCCCAACTTCATTTTGAAATTTAAAACCGTTAATGGTACAGCATACGCATCATTTCAATTCGCGTGTAAAGCTCTAGCATTACAAGAAGATGATTAGCACTGGGGTTCAACTAAAGCCGAAGCTGTCATATGTCAAAATCCTACAAAACTGAGAGAGCTTTTTGCAATAATGTAAGTATTTTGTCAAATTTCGGATGCTCTTAAATTTTGGAATACTTATAAAGAGAGTTTCTCAGAAGATATTTTAAGAGCTTTTCATTTTTCACAAGACAGAAATATTGATCAAAGTATTGTGAAAAATAATGTATTAAATAAATGTCTTATTTACATTGAAGATATTGTACTGTCTATTGGTGGTCAAAACTTGACTTAGTATGGACTTCCACTACCAATAAGATCCGAGGAAATTGTTCAAAATATTGAATATCATAGAGAAACAAATTATGAAAATTGCGATAATTTTTTTTGTTAATAATGAGCTACTCCTTACTGCTGAGCAAAAACAAGTATACGAAAAGTAGAGCTGCAAAAACATCGATGTCAACATCGATTATTTCGATGTTTTCCAAATCGTTCGATGCATCGATGCATTGTTTTCAACATAGATGTTTCATTTTATAGTAAAGCTTCAAATTGCGAGTGTGTAATTTAAAATAAATAGATTATTTTGTTACAAAAATAAATAAATAAATAGTTTATTTTGTTACATAAATTCGTTGTTTTAATAGTTTCTTACAGCCATAAATAGTGGCGGTTCCTCTTAATAAAATGGAAAAGTTTTTGTGCATACTTATGCCTTCCAGCTAGCGCGGCAGAATCTGAACTTTCAGCAAGGCAGGAGAAATCATTTCCCAAAAAACGTGCGGCACTGACGCCAAAAGAGGTCAACATGTTACTATTTTTACAAACAAATCGATGGATCTCTCATGGATTTCGTATCTAGATCTAGAAAGATCTAGATGTTATTATATTTAAGTTTAAAACAGGAAAAAAAAATTACAAATTGTGAAGTTAAGAAAACTGAAAGACTGATTTTAATTATTTTTTATTTTTTATAATGTTCCTTATTAATACTAAATTTTTGTCTTATATGAGTCAAGAGGTGATAAAACAAAGAGATTATTTCTGTTAGTTTGATTAAAAGAAGAAAATGGGACATAAACTAACATAAAACAGTCGGTTCCAATTAATGAACGATTTTTTAATTATTTGAAGAAAAACATCGAAAACATCGATGTTTCAAAACATCGGTGACGAAAACATCGTTGTTCTGACCATCGATGTTTTTGCAGATATAACGAAAAGATACTACATACATAGCGTTGAAGCAGAAAAGGGAGAAATCTATTTTTTAGATGCACCTGGGGGAATAGGTAAAACGTATCTTTTAAATTTATTATTGGCAAAGGTACGGCAAAGAAAAAAATTGCATTGGCCGTTGCTTCTTCCGCTATTGCAGCCACTTTACTTAATTGTGGTAGCACAGCGCATTCTACACTTAAGATTCCATTTAATTTGATTCATTTAGAAACACCACATTGCTCAATTTCAAAGCAATCTAATATTGCTGCTGTGCTCGAAGATTGCAAGCTTATTCTTTGGGATGAGTGTACTATGGGCCATAAAGGTGCTTTTGAAGCTGTAGATCGATCTTTGAAAGACATTCGAGATAGTGAATACTTAATGGGTGGCATAACTGTTCTCTTAGCTGGTGATATTCGACCAACTCTTCAGTGATCCCCAGAGGAACATAGCATAGCAACACAGCATAGCTGGTGGTTTGGCAGAAATGCTTCTTCAAATAGGAAATGGATTATTTCCAACCCATGATGGCAAAATAACTTTACCATCCACTTTGTGTCATGTTGTGAAAAGAATTGAAGAGCTAATTCTAAACATATTTCCGGATATTACAAATATCTCTCAAAAATCACTCGAATGGTTTTCAGAACGTGCTATTTTGACTGCGAGATATGACAATGCATTGCAAATAAACGAGCTTTTATTATAATCATTTCAAAGTGAAGAAATAACATATAACTCTATTGATTCTGTGACTGAAATCGAAGATGCAGTTCATTACCCCGTCGAGTTTCTTAATTCACTAAATCCGGCTGGCCTGCCTCAACATAAATTAACTTAAAAGATTGGTTCGCCTGTAATGTTGATTTGCCAATACGCCAATACTGTGCAATCGTACAAGATTGCAAGTTAAAGTCCTTCATAAGAATATTTTCGAAGCAATTATCTTAGTGGCAATGGTGTAGGGGAAACGGTTTTTATACCGAGAATTCCATTAATACCTTCTGATTTTGATTTCCAAGTCAATTTAAAAGATTGCAATTTCCTTTAAAAGTTTGCTTTGCCTTAACAATATATTAATCACAGGGACAAACTCTTAAATTTGCTGGACTAGACTTAAGACACGATTGTATTTCTCATGGCAAATTTTATGTAGCCTGCTCAAGAGTCAGTTCGCCAAAAAGTTTTTTTGTATTAGTACCTGACGGAAAAACAATCAATGTCGTTTATAAAGAATATCTTAAAAGTTGTTAATAATTGAAAATGACATTCAGCAAGTGGATAAGGCCTACTGGGGAAACCGCAAAAAAAATGACGCGCCTGATTTTCTACCTCAATTGTGGCGTGGAAAAGAGGATATTAAATACTTTGCTTTAATATTTTGTGAATATTTTCTAATTTATTTATTTTGTATCTATCTTCTATTGCTATATGATATAAACTATTTGCGCAGCGAAGTAAGCGGGCCACTTACTAGTTTTAAATAAAAAACAAGTAAATCAAGTGGAAGCGTAGCAGTCGGATTCAACTGACTGTGGTTTTATTTTAAACCTGTATAAATACTTTCTACATAAATATGACACTCCTACTCATACAACCCGCCTTTTATGGTCGGAGATACTCATATCTTACACAGTTATTAAAGTTATCAAATCGGTTGAAAATTTGGCGGACAATAATTGTGAAAAATAGTGTTCCGTTGAGTTCTTTATAGATACTATTTTTATTCTTACAAATCCTAGTCCTTATACGAGCCCAGACCACTATTAATTCGTACGACACGTTTTTTGAGGTACACGCAATGTTTTATGGAATGTATGGTCAAAGTATGGAATCAATGGAAAGGTTATTGAATTTTTGTTCAATGACAAAGTACTGCTCTTAACCCATTAAGTACCCATTGAAAATTTTAAATTCTTGTAAAAGTTTACTTTTTAAACTTTTTTCGCCTGGCTTAAACAAAAATTTTTTGATGCAAAAAGTTACTTCGAACAATTCTAATAGTGTCTGAAAAATAAAATTTTCAAAAATCTTTTCACATGTATTATTTATGATTTTTTTAAAATGGCTAAAGATGGCAATTTTGCCCATTTTTCATACAAAATAGTCGTTATTAGCAATTTTAAAAATATCATTAAAATACATGGGAAGAGATTTTTGAAAATTTTATTTTTCAGACACTATTAGAATAGTTTGAAGTAACTTTTTGCATAAAAAATTTTTTGTTTAAGCCAGGCGAAAAAAGTTTAAAAAGTAGACTTTTACCGAACTGAAAATTTTCAATGGGTACTTAATGGGATAAGAACAGTACTGTATCATTCATACGGAAATTTAATGACCTTTCCATTGATTCCATACTTTTACCATACATTCCATAAAACATTGCTTATTCCTCAAAAAACGTGTCGTAAGAATCAATAGTGGTGTGGCCTCGTATACTAACTGAGAGAGATCTCAGTTTGAGTGTGATTGACGTGTTTTACTTAAGTTCCGAACAACTTATTAATTTTGCGCCGTTTATCAGGCTTTTTATTTATTTTTTGCAGTCTACTGTTCGTAAAACATAGGCTTACCTAAGCTGTGCAAAGTGCTTCTTGTTGTGCGGCGTTTAATTTGCTAATTATTATATTTTAACAATTGCGGCGTCAGTTCTGTGTGGTTGTTAGTGTCTGTGCACACTCATTTGTTTGTGTGTTTGTTCGCTGCGTTTACTCTTGTTTGTGTGTTTATTCGCTGCGCATACACTTGTTTGCGTGTTTGTTCGTTTAAGCGTTATCTGCCTTGCTTGTCGTGCTTTAATACATTTTTGTTGTTGCAAATCGCTCCAAACAAGAAGTATTTGTGTTACGATTCCTCTTAATTTGTGCGATTGCTCTTAGATTTTCTGTGCGCCGTTTTGTCCGTTCTGTGCTCTCGCAACCTATTTTCGTTAGTTTGACCCCAGTGGTAAATATGTCGTGCTGCAAAAAGTCTTGTACATTTAAGCAGTCTGACGATTCTGCACGGCCTCAATTTGTTCATTGCTGGTTGTGTGAGAATTTTATGCATGCTAAATGTGCAAGTCTTACTGGGCGTGATTGTGACAAGATCACTGCTGTAGCCAAGCCCGGCTGTGGTGGTGTGCGTTGGTCATGCCCTATGTGCATTGATAAGCAAATTGATTTCTCTAGAATGTATACCTGTTTTCAAAACTAAAAAAGACGGCAAGCATGCTAGTGACTGACATTGATTCGAATTTGAAATTTCTCAATTATTTTAAAAATGAGTCATTGTCTACTCGCCGGTTGGAGTCAGAATTTTTGAATGTTCTGTTAATGTTTGCCCCTTCACCCTCGTCGCTTTCACCCGTGTCTAGTAACGTAGAATTGTCGCCAGTTCTATCATTATCTCCAACTCCAAGCGAATATATCTCCTCCAGTATCCCCTGCTATTAGTAGTATGGTTCCCAACTTGGATCCTGCCGAAATAAACGCAGTAAATAATGATATATCTATCCCCAAACCTCAGCCACCTCCTATTTTAACAGTAGTGGCTCCTCGCAAGCAAGTTTTTGTGTCGCGACTTTCCGCTGAAACAACTTGTGATTCTGTTGCTGCCTATATTGCCAGCAAAACAAAAGTTAGCGTCTCTATTATGAAATTTAACTTTTCTACCCCTCGCGAAATATCATCTTTTAAAATTAATGTCTCTCTAGAATCGTTTTCAATCATATGTGATCCCAAATTTTAGCCCCCTCATACGGTTGTTCATGAGTTTTTGCAAAAAAAAAGAACTGTGCCTTTACCTGTCAACCTTCCAGCTGCAACTTTCTCAAATAATAACTCTGTCGTTGCAAAAAACTAAATTCTGATGAAATTTCTATTATTTATCAGAATGTTAGGGTCTGGTCTCAAAATTAAAAACTTGTTTTTGAATAGTTTTTGTTACATGCTGATATAATTTCTTTTACTGAAAATTGGTTAAATCCAAGTATATCTTATTGTGAACTTTTTTCAAATAATTTTATCGTCTATAGAGCTGATCGGCCGACTCGCCGAGGTGGTGGGGTATTAATTGTTGTTAAAGCTACTCTCCACCTTTCTGTTTTTCTGCCGTTAATGATGCTGAGATTATTTCTGTTAAAATAACTCTCCCTTCACATGTTGTTTATATCACTTGCTCTTATATCTCTCCTTCTTCTGACATTCAAGTTTATCTTCAACACCTAACTTGTATTAAAGAAGTTTCTGCTCAAATCCGTGATAATGATATTTTTATCGTACTGGGTGACTTTAATTTACCAACCATCCCCTGGTCTTCATCCGACACCATAAATTAACTTGTACCGTCTGCCCAGCATGACTTTTTAGAAGAAATGCTTGATCTTCCATTGTTTCAGATCAATTCAATTTCTAATCATTTTATTAGAACACTCGATATTATATTTATTAACAACTACTGTATTGCCAATGTATCCATGTCATCCCCTCTCTGTCCCTGAGGATTCATATCATCCTACTTTAGAAGTTACATTGTCTGTTAGCAATCCTGTTATGTCTTCTCCTCCAGTGTTTAACCTGCCTCGCTGTTGCTTTCGCAAAGGAAATTACTCATTATTAAATCAACGTATTCTGGCAACTGATTGGTCTTTCATATATGATTCGGTTGATAAAAATATTGCCCTAAAATCTTTAGATAGCACCTTAAATTATCTATTGGACGAACGTATCCCTTACTCTGCTCCGTTGTCCGTTTCTTCTAAGCCCCCTTGGTTCACTCGAAGACTATAAACTTTACAAAATATTAAATCTTAATTTTATAAAAAATTTAGCAGGTCTTGCTTGAAAGCTGAATAGTCTAAATACATTAAAGCCAAATCAAACTTTCTTCTGCTGAATTCACAGTGCTATGAGAATTACCTTATTTGTTGCAAACGGCAATTTACGCTAAATCCCAAACAATTTTATAGTTTTGTCAATTTTAAGCGTAAATCTTCTACTTCACCGTCATATTTCATGTTTGGGATGGATAAATCTAGCATCGATAGTGAATCCGCTAATATTTTTGCCAATTTATTCCAATCAACTTACTCTTCTGCATCCCCTATTAACATACCTTACCCTTATAACATTGCTTCTACAAATTATATTCCTGTTCCTACCTTCTCAGTCCACTCTGCTATCAGCTTTAAATTCGTTAAAGTCTTCTTACTCTCCTGGACCTGACAGTATACCTAGTTGTCTTCTTAAAGAGTGCAGTGCTTCTCTTCTTCGCCCATTGCTTAAGCTTTTTAATCTCTCCCTTGAATCTTCTGACTTTCCATCTCTTTGAAATAATCTTTTATAATCCCTCTTCACAAAAAAAAGGTGGGAAGTCCAATATTGAAAATTATAGGGGCATTGCAAAATTGTCCTCCATCCCTAAATTATTTGAAAAAAATAATTACTTCATCTCTGCAACATTTTTGCAAATCAGTCTTATCCCCTGCTCAACATGGCTTCGTAAAAAATCGGTCAACCATGACCAATCTATTAGACTTCACAACTTTAGTAAATGATGCTTTCCTCTCGAAAATGCAAACTGACGTCAGACTTCAGTAAAGAAAGTGACCTATTACTTCTCAAGCTTGTCCGTATTGATTTCCCTCAATCACTTATGTCTTGGATTTCTTCTTATTTAAAGGGTAGGACACAAAGAGTACTCCTAAGATTGGCTACCTCGAAACAAGTTCATGTTACTTCTGGAGTACCTCAGGGTAGTCATCTGGGTCCTTAACTCTTCACTCTTTTTAAAAAAGATCTTCCCTCTTGATTACGGGGTGGGCTGGCTTCTTCTGGTTACGCTGCTGTGATACGACTCCGTCGCACTTGTAGAAAAATCGTGGGAGTTGAAATATGCAAAACTTGGTGTGTGTTCACGTTTTTTCGCCTTCGCGGGTTTATTCAGAGTAATACATGTTTTGAGAGTACCTTAAAACTAGCCTTAATGTTACATGTTGCCAACGTGTGGTGAGTTTACGACCACTGCAGAGAGAGTAATATATAAGACGGCAGCTCCTTGTTCACTGCCTGCTTTTAGGCATGAACATACCGCCCCCCTTGCAGCGTTATGCAAAAAGAAAAGGATAATAATTATTTACATAAAGAATGGAATTCCGTTACGGAGCCCATGCTTCTATTGGTGGGCGCATGAGCCGGACAACATCCAGCCGAACACCGTGTTTTGCGCCAACGGACCTCCTTGACTCGGAATCACCCCCGACAGGATGATCTCTGAATAGATGTCAGCCCCCAACACCAGGCTAGTCGTGATTGACCGGAACCAGCGGTCGTCTGCCAGAGCAAAATTCGCCGTGTTGGCGCAATGCTGCTCCGCTATGTCCTTGATTGGGGTAAGGATTTTGGTTGGCATCGCCTGAAGAATGACCTCCTTCTGGAAGTCGGAGGAGCGCGACTTGATCACGGCCGTGCACGCTCTGTCGTTACCGACCCGAGTGACGGAAAGCCCGAGGGCCGTTGCCAAGGGCGTGTCGATACGACTGAGCGGACAGCACGGGTCGACTACAGCTCGCATGTCGAATATCTTGGACCCCGTGTCAAGTCTCACAATCGCTGTCGGCAGCACTGTTGTCCGCTGCCGCTCCATGATTGACGAAAGCGACAACGGTCGTACCGAAGGTGCTGGAGATGGTGAAACGGAAGGCTGTGGGGAGCCGGGTCGAGCCCGGGGTGCCGGTCGTGTGGGTGCCAACGAGCGTGGCTGTGCCTCGTGCATGTGTAGGAGGGTGTGGTGGTCGCCCTGGCACACGTGGCATCGGTCTTTTCGACGGCACGTCGCTCCCGAGTGCTGGTGAGCGAGGCATTTTGGGCAGTATTTGTTAATTAGTACGGCCCGTAATCTCTTTTCGGCCGCCAAACGCATGAAACGCTGGCATTTCCGCAACGCGTGAATACCGCGGCACACGCGGCATCGGAACGATGCCGTTCCTTTTGGGCCCTTCTTGAATTGTACCTTCTGGGGTGCCATCCTGCTGCGTAATGAAAAAAGAGAACGAGACGGAAATTAGACATGGTAGGATTAGAAGGTATTTTTCGACTGGTTTCCAGTCTCTGCGGGAAGCAATATCAGCTTCGCTATTGGACGCTTAATAACGCCTCGGGCAGTTAAGACGTCGACTACTCGGACTTTGAGATCGACGCCAGGATATGTATTCTGGATACGCCCTAGGCGCCATTCATTCGATGGGAGATTATCCTCTTTGATTATGACCAAATCATTCTGTTGAAGATCTCGGGATGGCGACTGCCATTTATTCCTTTTGTGGAGTTCCTTGAGGTATTCCTCTTTCCACCTCAGACAGATATGTTGATGAAGGGACTTCAGACGCTGCCAGCGATTCAAAATAGATGATGCGTCTGCGCCAATTTCTGGCTCAGGGTTGGATAGGAGTGGACCACCGACAAGGAAGTGACCCGGGCTTAATGCCAGCAGGTCGGTCGGGTCTTCGGACATTGGTGAAATTGGACGTGAGTTCAGGCACGCCTCTACTTTGGAGAGCAGAGTTGATAACTCCTCGAAGGTATGCTTGAACGTGGCCGTGGATTTGTAAAAGAGAGTTTTAAAACTCTTCACTCCGGCTTCCCATAAGCCACCCATGTGCGGGGCACTAGGAGGGTTGAAATGCCAAGATAAGTTCCGGTAGCTATATTTGGAGAGGACGAGATTCCTTGTAGCCTCAAGAAACTCAAGCGACAGGACCTTGGCAGCTCCGACAAATGTTTTCCCATTATCGGAGTGCATTGTCGCTGGACACCCACGCCTTGCTATAAACCTAGCGAATGCTGCCAAGAACTTTTCGGTCGTGAGGTCTGAAGTAGCTTCCAAGTGGATCGCTTTGGTGCTAAAACACACAAAGACGCACACGTACCCCTTGGTTATTAGACATGCTCGGCCTGTATAATTCTTAATATCAAAGGGCCGGCAAAGTCAACACCGGTGTGTGTGAAAGGGCGCGAAAAGTCAGTACGCTGAACTGGTAGCTCCCCCATGAGTTGGGTCTGAAGCCGTTTTCGATGGATTATGCAAACCTTGCAGGAATTTATAGTGGATTTGACCAACACTTTGAGCTTTGGGATCCAGTATCTTGCTCGGATAAGGCGCATCATCAGCTGATTGCCCCCATGCAACGAGATTTGGTGGGTGAAGCTCACAAGAAGGCGAGAGTACGAACAGGAATAGGGCAGTATGATGAGGTGACGCTCATCATAACTAAGAGTCTCGCTGGAACGGATGCGCCCACAGGCCCGAATAACTCCGTGGTTGTCTAAAAACGGTTAAGATTAAGAAGACTGCTGGAACGCGGGACTGGTTTCCCTTGGAGAAATCCCTTATATTCTTCCGGAAACTCAGTTCTTTGCGCGAGACTGACCAGTTTCTCTTGAGCTTTGGAGAGCTCCTTGTGATGCAAATCTGCTGAGCATGGATCTGCGCTTCCCTTACAGCGCGCTATAAAACGTAGTACATAGGCAAACACGCGTATAGCCTTTTCGAACTTGGAAAATCGTTCGAGAAAGCTGAATGCGGAACTAGCGGTCGCCACATTGACCTTGATCGGACGCTGTTCCAGTTCAGTCTCGAGAGGGAATTCTATAGAGGCTAGCCACTGCTGTTGCGCACCTTGCAACCATTCTGGCCCGTGCCACCACAGTGAGCTGCCAAGTAATTCAACTGCTGACACTCCTCTGCTCGCGAGATCAGCCGGGTTGGACTCGGATCGTACGTGGCGCCACTGCTTGGAATCTGTGGCCTGAGTAATTCTGGTTACCCTGTTCGCCACAAAGGTTGACCACGCACATGGAGGCTTATTTAGCCATGCCAAAACTATTGTCGAGTCAGTCCAGTAGTAACACTCGCACTCTTTAAGCGGAAGTGTTGGAATCACTGCTGCTGACAATTCGGCTAACAATACAGCTCCGCACAATTCGAGTCGTGGGATGGACACCGTTTTTGTGGGAGCAACTCGAGTTTTTGCGGTAAGGAGGTGGACAGCGATTTTGTCCCTAGCTTCCGTGCGAACATAAAGCGCAGCGCCATATGCACGCTGAGAGGCATCACAGAACCCATGAATTTGTAGCCGGAGCTTTGGCCGGGTCTCTACCCATCGTGGAATGCGAACCTCTCCGAGGCTCGCAAAGTGGTCGAGGAATTCGTGCCACTTCGAAATAAGGTCATCGGGTAGCGGATCATCCCATCCTAGTTCCCTGAGCCATGTTTCTTGCATGAATATCTTTGCTCGGACAATGACTGGGGCTAACCACCCAGCGGGATCGAAAAGCTTCGCAATCTGCGAGAGAACTTCTCGTTTCGAAATAAGTGCTTTCGTCGGCAACTGGGAAGGTGAAAAGAAGAACTCATCAGAGTCTGCTTTCCATCGAATGCCGAGAGTTTTTGCAGCACTGGCTTCTTCTATCTCGAGGAAGTCGGATCTAAGGCGGTGCTGCTCTGGGATGACTTTGAGTAAGTCCTTTTTATTAGAAGTCCACTTTCTTAGTGGAAACCCTGCGGATTCAAGTGCATTAGAAAGTTCGGATATGCATTGCACTGCACAACTCTTAGAGTGAGCGCCTGCTAGCACATCATCAACATACATATAATTGGATATAATGTCACTTGCTAGGGGAAAGCGATACTGCACATCTTTAGCTAGTTGCTGCAGTACCCTGATCGCTAGGAATGGGGCACAGTTCACTCCAAAGGTGACTGTGTTCAGCTCGAAATCTCGGAGCTCATTGTCCTTTGTTCGGAAAAGGATTCTTTGGTATGGAGTGTGTTTGGGATCCACCAGGATTTGTCTATACATTTTGGTAATGTCTGCGTTAAACACGTACTCAAAGAATCGCCATTTTAGGATCTGCATAGTCAGATCCGATTGGAGAACGGGTCCCGGATGTAGGACGTCGTTGAGACTTTTGCCGTTTGTAGACGGACTGGAGGCGTTAAACACAACGCGAAGCTTAGTAGTGGTGCTATCTGGCTTATAGACAGCATGGTGCGGGAGATAAAAATTGCCTGAGCCGTTTGTAGGGGGGACTGGTCTCATGTGACCAAGGTCCGAATACTCCTGAAGGACCTTATCGTACTGCTCTTTGAGGGATGCGTTCTTATTCAAACGATTCTCATTGCGAAGGAGCTGAGCCAGTGCGATAGATCTTGAATGACCTAAGTTGATGGATTCAGGATTCTTAAAAGGGAGGGTGACAACATATCTCCCACCTTCGTTTCTCGTGATTGTCTGCTGAAACAACTTCTCACAAACTGCATCGGACTCCTTAATCAGTTTGACTGGGATATCCTCCACCTCCCAAAATTTCGTGAGAAGTTTTTCTAGCCTAACTTCTTGGCTATGCGAAATTCGAGTGGAGAACGACGAAATGTTTTTTGAACCAGTGTTGGAAATAGGACGCGTGATGGTCCAACCAAAAATCGTTTCCTGGCCTAACAGGGTACCACAAATATTGGTATATGACCCCTTAAGCAGTATTGAGGGAAGAACATCAGCTCCCAATAGGACATCTATCTGGGAACTCTTATAAAAGGTGGGGTCTGCCAGTTGTATATCAGGAAGACCTTCCAAAGAACTTTGTGGAATTGCGTAGGAGGGCAGATTTCCTGCCAACTTTGGAAGTATGTAGGCCGAAGTTTCAATCTGAATTCTCGGCTTAATTGGGGAGCCAATATGGAAATGGCATAAACGTTGAGGTTGAGCTGAACAGCTCCATTGAGCCCCGAAACCTGAGCGTCAACGGACTGATACTGGGGTCGTATCAAGTTGAATAGCCGCTCAGAAATGAAGGTTGCTTCTGACCCAGAGTCTACCAATGCACGAGCTGTATATTTTGTTCCCAAAGAACATACTTGGATTATAGCCGTGCCGAGGAGAACGCTATGTGTGCTTGCCGAGAAATAATTTTGGACCGTCGTTTGTGGATGAGAAGTGGACTGTAAATTGACTGGAGTGTCCAAAACTGTCCCAGAACCACCTGTTTGGCAATTCGTCGGACGATGAAGAAGAGTGTTATGACGCCCCTTGCAAGTATGGCAATTATGCGCACTAGTGCAATCTTTGAGGTGGTGACCCCTGGCGAAACAATTTAAACACAGCTTATGCTGCTTCACAGTGTCGGATCGTTCCTGGACAGACATTTGTAAAAACTTTGGGCACGTACGGATTGGATGATTTTCTTTCGCGCAAAGTTTGCAAATCTGAATTTTGGCAGTGACTTTGGCTTCAAAGGAGTTCACTCTTTTGGAAGGGGGTTCCTTTTTCGTAACCTTAACTGCCAGCTGAGGAGCTACATGGGGCCGTACATCTTCAATTGCTTCTAAGGTTCGGTACCGCTCTAAAAGGAAATTATTCAACTCACCCCAAGTCGGAATATCTGCCGTACTATGTAGAGACTGTTCCCACAGTGATAGTGTGAGTTTCGGAAGCTTCGAGGAACACATAAAAACGAGGAGACAATCCCAATTCTCAGTGGAAATATTGGAAAGTTCTAAAGCCGACAGGCACCCTTGGATGGTGCTCTGTAAATCCTTTAATGCGGCCGCAGACTCGTGAGAAATGGGTTGGACATTAAAAAGAATCCGAAGTTGGCTGTTGACTAACAGTCTCTTGTTTTCAAATCTATTGACGAGCGCTTGCCACGCTGACGCAAAACCCTCATTCGTCAGGGGGATTTGGACACGATAGCCTTAGCATCACCACTCGTCTTTGAATTTAAAAGGAATAGTTTTTCGACTGGGGTAAGACTTGGATTGTTGATATACACCGCTGTGAAAATGTCCCGGAACGTAGGCCATTTCAAATAGTCTCCGGAAAAGACTTCGGTGTCAACAGGCGGTAATCGGCAGCCTCTCGGCTGATAGGAAAGGTTCGGACTCGGAATTGGTATCGTAGCGTTCTCAATTTGCTCGCTAAGCATGGATGCACAACGCTCGTACGCCCCATAGCAATGGTCATATTTCGAATGTAGGATTTCAGTGTCAGTAACATTGCTGAATCCCGCAGATTCGGAGAGCGCTCTTGAACAGCGCTCGAATTCCTGCTCGACCTTTTCCCACAAGGTCCGAATCTGTTCTTGTCTAACTTTGAGCGTGTGCAGTGACACGTCAGAATTGGAGGCGAATTTAGACTCAAATTGACTGAGACGATCGGTCACGGAAATGAATGTGGTTAAGGTAAACATACTCTGCATTTTTAGTTTCTGACCGACGGATCTAGTAATTAGCGGCGGAACTATAACTGGACCCTTTGCCGATGTGGACGCTACGAATTTAGTTGGATCAGAACTAGATCTTTTATGGAGTCCGGACGGAACAGCAAGAAGACTATTTTTATCCTTGGCACTGTCACTTTGCATGCTAGGATTTTATGCAGCCAGAATAAAATAGCTTTTTATTTATTTTTTTTTTTTTTCTTTCTCGCACGACGTACATATAAAATCAAAGATACAGTAAAGTTTGGAAGAGTGGAGTGGAACGACCAAAGAATGAATAATTAATAATAATTATTTAATACAAGGTCAGCAAAACGCACAAAAAATACTAATTTTAATAATCACGAATTATGTATATTATTATAATAATTATTATAGCATATGGAGTATTCAATTATCTTGCGATCGATAAAAAAAATAAATCACGAACCTATAAAAATACGTGAAAGTCGGATGCTGAACGCAGCTTCAATGCTAAACGATATTATTTGTGTGAGTGCGTGGATATCGATAGCTGATCGTGACGATAGTTTTGTATGTACATACAGTGAACAAAGAACTTGCAATGTTTTGTTATTATTACGAATAAATGTGACAAAAAATAGTGTTTATTTATGTTAATGAGTTATGTAATTGTATTTTGTGATCGGCCGCCTTGTTGAAATGTGTATATTTATTTATCTCTTTGTGTTGTGGCGGCCAGAATATTATTTAGTTATATTTTGTTCTTGTTGGTTATGTGCATGTGCAAGTCCAGTGTTTATTGGAAATTAATTATAATGGACAAAAAAAATATTTAACAAGTAGAAGTTTGGAGTTTTATATATATATATATATATATATATATGTGTTGTTAAATATTAATAAAATATGTCGGCATTGCGCGTTGAAATATATGTATATGTCGTACGCTTTGCTCTAGCCGACAGCTGTTTGTATGTTTGTATGTGTTATTTGAATTTTTTTGTGGTAAATTTATATGTTTAAAATAATATGTGCGTATATAGTTTTTACCAATAAGTACAACTTGTAGTTTCGTAATGTTTGGAATTGTAAAAGTATTTCATTCTTATCAATCTGTGCGTGTTTTTATTATCATATGATTTGCATACATATGTCGGCCGCTATGTACATATGTACATATGTGCGCTCAAGTGCCGGCATATGCTTGTGGATATGTATGTACGTATGTATGTAGTTTGCAGTTTGTGTTGTTAACAAATATATTTTGCCACTTAAGACAATTGAGGATTAACAATAAAAATATTTATATATTTTATAATATTACGTATGTATGGAAATTATTGTGGTAATGGAAAAGATTACCGAAATACATACATACATATAAATGAACAAACATATAAGTGTAGTGATATAGGAGAAACACGAATTAAGAAAAATAAATAATTGAGTTTCATCAAGAAAAAAAAACTAAAATAAACTTGTGTTTTTAATTCGGAACTAGTGAAACTTCTCAATTTTTCAGAAAATAGACTTTTCACCAATATGGCGTCTTATGTACAAGGCTATGTAATGCACTTTTCTATACATAGTATGCAAATGCAAATATGGCGGATGAATTTTTTTCTTACGCGATGGAAAAAAAAAAAAAAAATATAATAATATATATGAATATAATAATGGACTTGTCCTTTATGTGGGCATTAATAAGTTGAACGGAGTGTTCTGATAAGTAAGTACCAGCACGATAAGTAAAATATTTCTTTCGGAGAAGTTGCCACTTGGCAAAGTGCATAAATATGGAGGAAATATTACTTATCTGTGCTTTTTTTTTTTTGGGTTACGAAGAAATCCAACGATGCTAGCTGATTTGCTGGTTTATCCAGATCCGGCTCGAAGGACCAATGATTACGGGGTGGGCTGGCTTCTTCTGGTTACGCTGCTGTGATACGACTCCGTCGCACTTGTAGAAAAATCGTGGGAGTTGAAATATGCAAAACTTGGTGTGTGTTCACGTTTTTTCGCCTTCGCGGGTTTATTCAGAGTAATACATGTTTTGAGAGTACCTTAAAACTAGCCTTAATGTTACATGTTGCCAACGTGTGGTGAGTTTACGACCACTGCAGAGAGAGTAATATATAAGACGGCAGCTCCTTGTTCACTGCCTGCTTTTAGGCATGAACACCTCTGTTTTATCGTATCTCATTCTCGCATTCTCAAGTACGCAGACGTTGTGAAGCTTTTTTTCTCCTACTGTAGTTCTCTAAATCATACTTGCTTACAAGATGATTTAAATTCAATGCATCTTTGGTGTAAGACTAATCAGTTACTTCTCAATTGTTATAAATGTATGTTTTTGACTTTCAGCCGAAATAACCCCTTCATTACCAACTAATTAATTGACAGTACCCCGTTGCAACGTATTTTTACAGTCAAGGACCTTGGTGTTCGGCCTTCATATTTCTACTATTGTTAATGAGGCCAAAGGTGTTTTTGGTTTAATTAAACGTTGGTCTAAAGAGTTTAACGATCCTAACGTTACGAAAACTCTGTACACTTCCCTTGTTCGCCTTATCCTAGAGTACTGCTCTTGTATACGGAGCCCCCAGTATATAAATAACCAGGATCGTATCGAATCTGTTCAGAAGCAGTTTTTGCTTTTTGCCTTACGAGGCCTAAATTGGGATAATAACCTTCGCTTGCCTTCATATTCCAGTAGGCTTCTTCACTTTAACCTCCCGTCGTTGAACAATCGTAGGATAGTCCTTGGTGTTGCCTTCCTGCACAAGTTGATTAATGGTGATATAGATTCTTCTTTTCTGTTAGGTCATCTCCATTTCTCTATTCCTTCCAGACCTACTAGAAACTTTCGCCCATTATTTTGAAAACGTGCACAACAGATTACGCTATGCACAGTCCATTTCGGGTTTTATGCGTCCACTTTAATAGTCTATACCACGTGTTCTCTAATGAGACCTCTCTCTCCTTAATCAAACCATTGCTTTCAGTTTATCTTGGGAAGTAAATGACCGCACTCAGCTATGAAACGGGGCTGAGCCTGCTGGACTGGCTAAATTCTTTTCCTTCATCGGGTCTATATATATAAATATTTTTTATTATATTTATTTATTTTTATTATTATTATTTTTTTTTTCTTTTTTAACATTTATTTTTAGTTTTACATTAAAGTTTTTCTTTTCTATTTTCTACTAACATCTCTGTTTTAAGTATAGAGTCTATAATATCACTGACATTTTTGGCTGTGGAAAGGGGCATAGCTGGCCGGACTGGCAAATAAAACCCCCCATCGGTCGGTGATGTTATTAGACATTTTGTTCTCAGCCTAGGCTTTTTACTACTACTATTTTATTGTAACTTATTTTTTTTTTTTTAACTTGACTGTAGAATTGTCAACAACTTTCAATAAAATAAATGTCTTAGTGTAGGTCTGCGGTATTTAGTGTATCGCCAGCAGATAGTCGAATCATTATTTATTTAGGTTATTTTCTATTTGAAACATTAGTGTTGATCTTTCCACAAACTTTGGTGACCTTATCTTTTGTTATGGTTTATTTATATTTTTAGCTCTTGCTACAGTAGCATGCAGCTGGGTTAGAGTGAATTTTTGTATATTTTACCAGACTCTATTGAGACTTGGTGTCAAATGTCCATGCGTGAACGTTTTGCGGCGGGCCAAAAAACGTGATGGCCTGTAGTTTATAAGTTACAGTTATTCTTCTTTTTCTATACATAATCAACATTTTCACCAAAACTAATGCAACCATTAACGAAACAAGCCCAGACACGTGATGAAAGTTAAACCTATTTGATTCCACGTGATGGTATGTTAATTGTTGGACTTTGCCTAGGAAGCTATCAAATTTCTCTGAAGTACTTATAATGGTTGCTGCTATTGGATCCCACATAATCTTCGGTATATCATTTATTTCTCCTACGTAAGAAAGAATAATGGCTTCTTGCCTTCCTGATTGTATTTTGTGGTGAGAAATTAATAATTTATTCTCTCTTCTAGCTCTACAGTCAGATCTAATAAATAATTTTCCTTGTTCTGGTAAGTTTACTATTTCTGGGGGTGTTTTTATCATATTGTATCCTATCAGTCGTACTACGCAGGTTCTTGAAAAGCCACGTGCTCCTACCTTCTAATTCTACCCAGTATTTTGTAGATCTTACAATAGATTTATAAATACATGTTGATGGTCTGTTTAGTTTGAAAGGTGATGTTCGTAGGCATTATTACTGGCACTGTTCCAAGGCAAATTCTCATCACACACCCGTTTGTTGTTTATTTAATGTGGGTTCTTTCATTAGATGGTATGAATCCATTTCAAAGCTGTAAACTAAAAACTCTGAGATTAACTGTATCATTAACAAATGCCAATCTCGCTGTACTGGTACTGGTATAATTCTATAGAGTTGAGATGTGTGCCTGCTGAACAATGGTATTTTGGCATGTATGACAAGTTTATTTTCTATAAAAATTACTTTTGCTTCAGCAAAGTGTAAATCTCCTTAATTTAAGTATTAGTTCTTTTCCCTGGTAGTACTAATTTTTTGGATAAGCTATCTTTTATTTTTAAGATCTCGTCTCTTCATATGTCTGGTTTTAAAATGTTTGGATTCAAACGCACACTTGCTTGTTATTTGTCGCACTCATCAATTAAAGAACTAAGTTCTTTGGTTAATATGAGGAAACTAATGGATTCCTTACAAACATAATAACTTTCCTTGAGAAGTTCGGTCATGTTCTCTATTCTATCATTCACTTTCCCAAAGTTTCTATACACATATATCCTCTGTGGTCTTCTTTATTATATTTGTTGTCGAGTCTATTACTGACGTTTGTTTTTCCTCTAATGCCTTTAAGTTGTACTGATTTTGGAGTAACCCTTTCATGTTTACCTCCATAATTTCCCTATCGTCGGCATCCATTATACCAAACAAATGTGATATAACGAGCCCAAAAACTTCAATGGGTTCGTTAGTTCGTTATTTTTTTTTGTGTGTTGTTGAAGATCAGATTGCACTAATCCTCAAACTCTTGGAGCTTTTTACACCCAATTCTCATTTTTTGCACTAGTTTGCTTCCCATATGCAGCATTTCAAAATATGGGTCCATGTCGTAAAAAACGACAAAAAAAATGACACTATCTCTACTCGTCCATTGGATCCAGATACATTGCGGAAGAGCTATTCATATTCCCAATTGCCCATTTCCTTTCTTCTTCTCTTAACGATGTTGTGCTTGACATTGGCAGAATATCATCCATAACATCATCATCATTAATCCAAGCTTTGAGACTTTGAGTCTTTTAAAGCTTCTCTATTCATCCTTACTATTTTTTCTTCATTCTCATTTTTACCGTGTGTCTGTATACCAATGCGCGGGCACACTTTGGTTATTGGTCTTATGGATTAACCATCCTGTAACTTAACTTTTACCACCCTAACTTTATTGTTATTGCCCTTATGAACTTCTTCTACTTTACTTAAGGCCCACTTTGCTGGGTGACAGTTTTCTTCTTTCATTATTACTATCTGTCCTTTTTGTTTATTCCGTGTCTCTTTTTCCACTTACTTCTTTGTTGAAGAAGTCTATTTTCATCCATCCCAATTGCCTATTTTATGCAGTGTTTCTGATTCTTTGCAATCTAAAGTTGGTCTTCCAATTAAAAACGCCCTGGTGTCAATATTTCGTTATCATCAATGTCTTCTCCGTATGTATGCAAGGGTCGTGAATTTAACCCTCAAAGGCTACTTTCCAAAATAATAGAAAAAAAGTATTCAACTAATTTTTTATAAAGTAAATGAATGCTTCTTAGCTCAAATATGTACTTAGAAATTACCTTGAATCTTCGGTTTACCTGTAAGGTGAAGGCACGCTTGGGGCTTTGAGTGTAAAAAAAAAACATTTTCAAGTAATGAAGATTTATTTTTTTTTTCTTATGGTATTCTAAAAAAAACAGTTTTTATTCGCTGTGCAGCATAAATGCAGGTTGCATTTCGTGCATATGCATTGCGTTTGTGAAGATTTACAGTGCTTGCAACATCTTTTTCCACTGTTTTGATCCAACCAATGTGGGAAATGGCTCAGCTGGTCAAACCGCAATTCCGATATTGGATGTTTTGATTTTGACCATGTTTGAGCTCATGCTGAAAATGTCGATGAGAGAGTGGAGACTGCTTTGCACGCTCTGCCTGCGAGAATGGTGAAATTGTTGTTCGTCCTGACTGAGAGGATAGTGACTGGTTTGCCCATCGCGGTGAAAATGCATTTTTGGTATTGATTGGACGACCCGGTAATTTTTTGATTTTATATGTCACCAGCCCT
This sequence comes from Scaptomyza flava, assembly GCA_030179655.1. Lineage (NCBI taxonomy): Eukaryota > Metazoa > Arthropoda > Insecta > Diptera > Drosophilidae > Scaptomyza > Scaptomyza flava. The sequence continues at coordinate 192,572 of JARNME010000104.1, forward strand.
TGGCTAGTGTTTCGCGAAAGTCTGGGAGTGCGACTAATTTTTCTATGCTTGCGCTCTCTGCTTGGATACGTCTGTGTAAAATATAGGCGTTGGTGGCTGCCATATAAAAAATTCGTGTTGCAGCATCCCGAGTTTTTGCTCTGATATGATAGCGGCCCATTAGGCCATCCATGAGATCTACGCCGCCCATGTGAGCGTTATGCTCATGCAAACTTGGGGACAGTCAATTGAAATGTGTCGCTTAGCGTTTCTGTCAAAACGAGCAGCCTTTGCAGTTCCTTCACGAGGGAGTGCATTCTTGCTATGCTCGGATTTAGCTCGTCGGATTGGCCGGGGTTCTTTCTTACCCAACTGCACTGGTTACGCTGACACAATTAAATTATAATGCACGGACTGAAAATTAAAGAACTAAAATTATGACGGGGAAGGTATAGAGCCGGTACTCCTAAAGGATTTATCTGAAATTGTTAAATAGACTGAGAGAGAGAAAAAGCTGTTGGTCCTCCCTCTTCTTCACCCACCCGACCATGACAATCGCTTCATGTTTACGTTGTCCCATTGTTGAAGGCTTAAATCCTTCAAGTTATTTTGCGACGTTCATTCAGACTACAGACAGAATAGAATCAAGTTACAGCAATTTCATTATACTGTTCTTCATATTATTCTTTAATATGTACAAAAATTCGCAATATTGTTAACATATTTAGCTATTTAATCCGATTCAAATTCAACTTTGCTAACTAACCAATATGTAGGTGAAGCCATAGCGAAATTAAAATAATATATACATTTATATGAATATATATTATTATTATTATTATTATTACTAGGGCCTTGTTGCACTGCGACCAGATGTTAGGTATTTTGTGCCGGCCTGTAGGAATTAGGGTAGAGCCTCTATACCAAGGCTTCTAATAAAAGAGAGCACTTTGGTAGGGTCTATATGTTCCCATATCCTGTAGGGGGGGATGAGTTCCCCTCCTAGTTGTAGAAGTCGACGTCTGCTTAGCGAGGGGCATTCACATAGAACATGTTCTGATGTTTCAGGCTCCATCTCACAGAATCTGCATGTGTCGATTTCTGAAAGTTTTAATTTCTTAAGGTGATACTTTAGGTTGCAATGACCCGTTAGGTAGCCTGTTAGAATACGTATTTCGTTCTTTTTTAGATTGATGATGCGTTTTGATCGCGTCATCTGGGGGACGAGAAATTGTTTGGCTTGTCTCAGCCCTGCACTGTCGGTCCAGTGGCGACTTATTTCCTTTTCCTCCCATTTCCTGACAAGTTCTCTTTTGTGTCCTTTCGAGAGTCCACAGAACGGTTCAGGGCCGATTAGTGGTGACATCGCCCCGCGTTTTGCTAGGGAGTCTGCTACCTCGTTTCCTATGTGGCCTTCATGCCCCGGCACCCAGCCCATCGTTAAGATGTTTTTTTGAGGCAAGGGCGTTCAGCTGCTGGAAACAGTTCTCTACAAGTCTGGAGGAGATCGTGAAGGATCTTAGCGCTATGAGCGCCGCCTGACTGTCAGAGAAGATGTAAATCCGTACACCTTGCATTTTCCTGCAAAGGCATTCACGAGCACAGATTTCTATAGCGTATATCTCTGCTTGGAAAATGGTTGGAGACTTTCCAATGGCTATGGACTTGTTGAACCTTGGTCCAAAATACCAGCCCCGGTGTCGCCGTTTTCCAGTTTTGACCCGTCAGTGTACCACGTTTGTGATCCACTGGGCAGAGATATTGATTTGTTTTCCAATCATGTCTGGTGTGCAAGACTACAGAGAAGTTTCTGTGGAAAACAAGTTTTGTTTTCTGTTCGTCAGTTACGCGCAGAATGGGCTCATTTATTAGGGATTCAAGAACCCGAAGATGCCCGGTAAGATCACCACTTTTTATGTTAGTGATGTTTTGAAGGCGAAGTGCCCCCAGGCAGGCCTCCTTTTTCAAGGTGATGGGTAGAGGGGGTATGCCAGTTATAACTCCAAGTTCTGCAGTGGGACATGTTCGGATGGCTCCAGTGATGCCTATGCAGACTAGTCGTTGTAGTTTGGTAAGTGCAGCCGCAGCTGTTTTCTGGGTAGATTTCGTCCACCAAGCAAGAGATGCATAGGTTAGGATCGGTTTTACCACAGTGTTAAAAACCAGTAGATCATTTTGGGACTTAGGCCCCATGTTCTTCCGAAAAGCCTGTTACAAGCGAAGTGTGCTCGAGTGGCTTTATTTATGGTCTTTTCAAGGTGTGCATTCCAGTTGAGCTTGGAGTCAAGTGTAACTCCTAAGTAGTTGGCTTCAACCGAAAAGTTAATGGTAGATTCATTTAAGGATGGTCTTGTTAGAGACAGAGACCTTTTCCTGGTAAAAGGAACTAAAACAGTTTTAGACGGGTTTATGGAGAATCCTTTGTCCTGACACCATCTGTTGGCTATGTTAAGGGCTTGCTGCATGCGGTCCGAGATGGTTTGCTCATGCCAGCCCACTATATAGATGACTAGGTCATCAGCGTAGCCTTGAGTGGCGAACCCTAAGTCGTTGAGCTTATAGAGTAGCTCGTCGATGACCAGAGTCCACAAGAGAGGAGAGAGTACTCCCCCTTGAGGGCACCCCCTTGTGGCTGTGATTGAGGTCATGGTTCCTCCAAGGTCTACGGTTATTATTCTGGATTTAAGCATTTCCAGAATCCACCTAATAATGGGTGTGGGTACATTTTTATGTAGAAGAGAGGTACGGATAGCCTGATATGACGTGTTGTCAAAAGCTCCTGATATGTCTAAAAAGGCACATAGTGCTATTTGTTGAGCGCCAATGGCCTTTTCAATGGTTGTTGTAAGGCAATGAATGGCAGTCTCAGTTGACTTACCAGCTTGGTACGCATATTGGTACTTATGTAAGGGAAGCTGCTTGAGATTCATCTCCCTGATGTGCTGGTCAATTATCTTTTCCATAGTTTTAAGGAAGAAGGAGCTAAGACTAATTGGTCTATAGGACTTAGGCAATTGGGAATCTTTCTTCCCTACTTTAGGAATAAACACAACTTTTACTTTAGCCCATTTGCTTGGTATGTGTCCAAACAAGAGACTAGCTCGGAATAAACGGACCAGGGGGATTGCGAGTTGGTGCAGTCCCCGCTGCATCAAGCATGGATACATTGCATCTGGCCCAGGGGATTTGTATGGACTGAAGCTCTGTATAGCCCATTGTACGCTATTTTGATGAAACAGTCTATAGGGCAAGTTTCCAAAACGTTCTGAGGGATTGGGGGGTTCCCTTCTCTCAGCCCTATTGGAGTCTGCCACCATAGCCACTCGCAGGTGTGGGCACTCTCCAGTCCCAGAGAGGTAGGTTGGTGCCTCACCCTCTGAGCTGTGCTGCTCCACAGCCACGCACCCGGGAAAATGAGTAGTCAAAAGAAGGCTGCTCGTTTCCCTTGGGTCGTTTGTGTGTGTTCCATCTGGCTTTTTCAACGTACAGATGCCGTTTGAGTGGTCCTTGGAAAGGGCTTTTTGTAGCCTGACAGCTTCCGGGAGGTTTGAAATCTGCCCGCAGTGTTGGCGCCATGTAGCCCGTTTGGACCTTCTCAGCTCTTTATTATAGAGCGTTAAAGCAGATATGTAGGAATCCCATGTGGTTTTCCCACTCTTTGCTTTATTGAAGAGCTTTCGCGCAGCCTTTTTGAGATCGTCAAGGCTCTTGTTCCACCAGGGAACAGCTCTTCTGGTCTTACGAACTTTTTGTTCGCAGCTAGCGTGATAAGCCGATTTAATGTTCGTATGAAGCACAGTAGCTTCACGCTCTAGCTCGTTAATGGACAATATCGGACAATATCGGTGGAGCAGTCTCTGGATTGCTCAAGTTCAAAACAGAAAAGATCCCAGTTGGTGTTTTTGGGATTTCTAGTAACTAGGCTACATTGCAAGGCACATCCTATATCAAATCTAAAGTGCTGGTGATCTGACATAGTGATCTCACTCGCAACGTGCCAGTTTGAGACAACGGACAACATGTTAAGACTACAGAGAGTTAGGTCGAGGACTTCCTCTCTGATTGCATTAATAAATGTGGGCTCATTGCCTCGATTTAGTAGGCTTATGTTGTTACTAATAATGTACTCAAGAAGGTACTCACCTCTTTTGTTGATGTCACTGCTCCCCCAGACCGTGTGATGTGCATTGGCATCACAGGCGATTAACCATCGGAGCCGGTTTCTCTGGCAATGCTCTACCAGGGCACAGGTAGCCGCCGTAGGCACAACATCTGAATCGCCGGGCTGATAGGCGGAGGCAAGCACTGCCTCCTGCTCGCCATGGGCAGTGGGTATTTTAACCCAGACTGCCACCAGGTCCTCAGTGATGAACTGTGAAAGGGGAACATATGTTAGATTTTTGTTAATTAACAACGCCGCTCTAGGGCGAGGTAGGTTGTTTGCATATAGCAATTTACCGGATGTGGTGCTTAGCCCCAGGACACGTCCGGCATTTATCCACGGCTCCTGGATAAATGCTATGTCCATTGTAGCAAACCTCTCACAAAGTACGTCGGATGCGGCCTTTGCGTGATGGAGGTTTGCTTGGAGACATCTGAGGTGTCTCCGGGTGTTGGTGAGAGAGGGGGAGGAGGACAAGACATTAGTCCGCCCTCTTGCGGCCCTTGGCCGCCATCTTCCGGCCTCGATTAGTGCGCAGAAGGGCCTCTTCCTCTAAAGTGCGCCTCGCACCCTTATTCACGCGCCCAGTTCCGCGCATGATGCGCCCGTAAAGGGGAGGGCGCAGGATCTTTTTCGGTGCTGCGGGCTCCTGGCAGCTACGGTGCCACATGCCTCACCACCGCTGGGGGTCCGGACTGTGCTGTTAGCTGCAGGCAGCCCAGGGGTCGCATGAGTCTCCTCAGCGACACCCTGTGGTGTTGTTGCAGCCGCGTCCGGTATGGCAGTCTTGGAGCAGGTGGGCTTCTCCGCTACGAGAGCATGAGCCACTGCCTGTTCTATCGACTGCGCGCTGGCCTTAGGCTTAAGGGTAGCCTTGCCCCACGCGAAGTTCAGCTGGAATCCTAGCGATTTCAGCCGGTTGGCCAAAACAGGGTCCAGTGCTAAGGTAATAATAGCCATGTGCTGCCTCATCTCCCGGTGAAAGACGTGCCAGTCTCCCACTCGCAGCCCGCTATTCTGACCTTCGACGAGCTTCAGAATCTCGTCCGTCTTCATTTCCGCATTCGGAAGCGGAAAGTAGCCTATGAAAACAGCGGCACGTGGAGCCTCTGCCTCGGGACTACCTTAATGCGGGCATCCTTCCACAGCCGGAGCTTAGGCACCTCTGTGCACAGCCACTCAACCGTCTCCGCATTTCCGCAAGTGATGGCCATCCATCCTGGTCTAAAGGTGCAGCCAGAGAATAACGGCTTCACAGAGCCATGCCTCAGCTCCATCACCCTTAACAAGATGGCGGCTTGGATGCTGCCAAGCTGCTCCGTAGTGAGCAAACTGTTGGGGTAGTCGGCTGGGAGTATTGCCATCTTCGATGAGCTGGCAACATCCCTATAAGAGGCCATACCACCGGTTTGGGGTGGCTGCTCCTGTGCTACTTGCCCAGCCGCAGTTGCGGCTGTGGAGGCTACTGGAGCCACCGTGGCAAGCAACACGCTTGCAGGATCACCTTCGCCAGGGCACTAGGTGCCGCGGTCTTCAGCATGACCCTCTTATTCGACGCCTCTTCTGGGGTCGTATTTGCCAATCTACCCCGCTTGTTCGCTACACCACTTCTGCTGGGCATAGCCATGGGTGGGCCAATAGGCTTCTGCGCGAGCCTCTTAGCCTCCTCCATGGGAACGCCATTTGCAAGGTGTCTGCGCAGTGTCTTTCTTGCAGCTCCCGATAGCGCGATCCTCTTGGGTTTCTCGGCCTAAGGAGAGGCAAGAAGGGCTTCTTCAACCTCCTTGGTGATGGTGTCGGTGCTGGAGCTTTGTGAACAAACGTCCATAGCTACCTCAGGCTCCCGGATATGTTCGACGTCAGTCGATTTGGTGCTGCTAGAGCACCCGGTTTCTATAATTTTATTTTCAGTCGTTTCCATGTTTTGGTCCCACGAGTGATGAGGAAAGGGTATCCCCCGGGGCAGAGCCTCATACCCGGATCGGGCACTTATACGACCGGAGGTGCCAGGTATCCGGAAGCCACCGTTATAAGATACACTAACGTAGTGCCATTCATCACAGGGGCACGGTACGGTAACACCGGTGATTACGGGTTTTTTTTTTCGAGTTGTCCTCTCTAGATCCGCCATATTTAGTCTAGAGCAGGGGCACCTCGAGCAGGATGTGGCTCTTCACCACGTATGGTCGGTCTTGGGTAGTTGGCGTGCGACTGCCAACTCCCTCTGGCTAAGTAAACTCGGCGCGGCAGCAGGCACACACGCCTCATTTACAAAGCCTTAGCCCCCAATATATGAATATATATATGTCAAGCATGTATTTGTTTGGACTTACTTTGTTCCAGTTAAATGCTACTCACAAAGTAAAGAAGAAATGTTTGTTAACGTTCCATCATCGTTCCTTGGGCCCAAGTCGAGTTGATGTGTTGTTTCTCTTTTCTTTTTGTTTGTTATAAACTGCTAAATAAGATTGACTTTAGAAATTAAATATATACATGGCTTGTTATAAATTCGCATTGGCTACCACGCTCATAGTTCTAATAATTGTTGTAAGTTATCACTATCTCATCTCTTTAAATCTTACATATAAGATAAAAAGAAAAAAAAAATATAAATCTTAACTTTAGACACTCATTTATGCAGGTATTTTAACTCTAGATAATTCGCAGAAATTGTAACCTTAAAATTTACGTAAGCGTGTAAGAAATTTTAGGTCACCAGCACAAACTCCGGCATGAATAAAGAGAAAGTTAAATCAACGCAAGACTATTACTTCATTTTTTTTATACACTAAAACACACTTGCTAAACAATTATTGCCTATGAGGTGGTTTGTGTTTGGAACTTAGTCCAGTAACTTAAAATTCGGTCTTCTCTCCTCGCGTTCTTAGGGCTCCGATGCGCGTGGATGTCGCAGTGCGCATCGGGCTTCCGAAGCACAAATCCCAGTTTTGCTTAACAATTCCACCGCCAGAACAAGGAATGGTTGGCGTAGTTTGGCTGGCCTTTTGGCCGCCTACGCTGCGCACACTCTTAGAAGCGTTCCAATATATATGCAAATCTGCTAAGCACTTCACTCAAGCGCACACGAGAGGCCGATTGAGCGCTATGAAACGAATCTGGTTAGGTTGAATACACCACATACACTTTATATTACCTAAATGTACTCGAATAAAGCTATTCCAGTTGAATTATCTGCAGCCTATCCGCTTTCGGTTTTATGATAGTTCGTTCAATATGTATAAAAGACAGTTTGGTGGCTGTACTTTGTTCAAGATATTATACAAGTGTTTCACGTATTAAAGTAGCGCTATAGGTCTACTTAGTTTGGATCATCCCATTCGAATGATCGCCCACGCTTCTTCTAATGATGCTTAAGCCTAAGTTCGAATCGGATTTCGAATAACGGGGCTTAGAATGATTGTAAGTGGGAGATGTAAGTCAGATTAGAGAACGAGAGCGGGAGTTTTGCTGTCTGAGAGGTCTGTACGCCGTTTATGGTAGTCTTTTGAGTGTAAATGTTTTGAGTCGCTTATTTAGTTTGGCGTGGATCGTATATTTTTATTTTGGCTACTACAGCACAGATAATGTAACAAGACATGTTCGCGGTACCATTATCTGAAGTTGAACTGATATTACCTACGGTTTTCGCTTTATTTGTATATCTTTAAGTGATGCACTCCTAATTTTTTTCCTCTTACGTCGCATAACTCATAATAGTAGGGACTCCGTTTCTTTACAACTTTTGCAGCTACAAACACGGGTGTAAGTTTCGCACTGAGCTGCTTGCCAGCGTTGCTTTGAGTAAAGTTACAAGCGAATACCTCGTCTCCATCAATGAGCTGAACGTTGCGACTACGAAGATTGTATCTATTTGCATTGTCGTCGTGAGTTTTATTAATAGTTTCTTTAGCGTCCATTGCTTTGATTTTACCATTGCTTTGTTTTGATTATTGATAGCTGCTTGTGAATTTTTCTTTAAAGTGCTAGAGCGGTGACATGCATACATAGAATAAATATAGTTTAAAAAAACTAAAAAACACGCTTTTAGAGCATTTCAAACTAAAAGTTAAGAATAATTTTTCAAATAAGTTTAAAACAATAATAAATGATAAATAGTATTATTGTAAAAAAAGCGTTGGGCGCTCGATGTACGAGATATATGGACAAAGCGCTCCACGCTTTTTTTTACCATAATACTATTTATCATTTATTATTGTTTTAAACTTATTTGAAAAATTATTTTTAACTTTTTAGTTTGAAATGCTCTAATGCCATCGAACTAACTTGAATTTTGGGATATATTGACAGTAATAAGCCACTTGCTTTTAGTCCAAAGGAGAGTTAAAAAATTTTACTTCGGCCGTGGAAGGGATTAGAACTCACGACCGGTGAGTATGGGCGCGAAGACCCACGCCTTAGACTGCTCGGCCAACGAACGAACTTGAGGTAGTGGGATATACTGACAGTAATAAGCCACTTGCTTTTAGTCCAAAGGAGAGTTAAAAAATTTTTTTTTCGGCCGTGGACGGATTAGAACTCACGATCGGTGAGTATGGGCGCGAAGACCCGCGCCTTAGACCGCGCGGCCAACGAACGAACTTAAGGAAGAGGGATAAATGATAAATAGTGTTATTGTAAAAAAAGCGTGGGGCGCTTTGTCCATATATCTCGTACATCGAGCGCCCAACGCTTTTTTTTACAATAATACTATTTATCATTTATTATTGTTTTAAACTTATTTGAAAAATTATAATAATTAATAATCCCGTCCACGGCTGAAAAAAATATTTTTAACTCTCCTTTGGACTAAAAGCAAGTGGCTTATTACTGTCAGTATATCCCATAACTCAAGTTAGTTCGATGGCCGAGCGGTCTAAGGCGCGGGTCTTCGCTCCCGGACTTACCGGTCGTGGGTTCTCATCTCGTCCACGGTCGAATGGGTCTCTTGCTTTTAGTCAAAGGAAGTTACATACATACAAACATACAAACATACATACATACAAACATACAAACATACAAGTGAAGCTAATATAAGCGTGTTAAAAACGGCGCATAGTATGTATGTATGATTATGTATGTAGGAACATGATCGGGCTCAGCGTCTAAGTTATTATTGTACAATTTTTGTGTGCTTCTATGTGTGTACCCATCGAGAGTAAACCGAGCTATGAATGTTCTAGTCAGAAAAATCTTGCTAGAAGATACCCTTTAGTCTATATAAAGCGAAGCATACATAAAGACAGACGGATGCACATGGCAATATCGACTCGGTTGTTTATAAGGAATGTATTTATTAATGTTTGCAAATGTAATAAATTTAGATATTTTAAAACCAAATAACGCTTATTTTAGCATTAGTTAAAGCTTTAAATGAAGTCTTATTTATTATGTTTATTTAATTTAAAACTCCTTTAATAATTGCCAAAACACAAGTAAACATATATTATGAATGTCATGTTTAAGTATCTCGTGTTAATTCATTTAATTGCGCAAAGTTCATGCAAAGTTAAACTACCCTCCCATCTAAGCGTCCTGTAAAATAGGCAGGAAAATATTAGTTTTGCATTGCTGGTCATTCATACTCTTTCATGTTTTTAGCTCTATGACACTTTCCAACAATTTTGCCATAGCAACTACCATACAGTTATGCAACGATGAGCACAAATGTTGAAAGTGTATTCCGTTGTCACTTGTCCAAGGCATTTGCCGAAAACTCGGAAGGCCCAGCAAGAATGAAGCAAACGCACATGCATACGCATACTCAAGGCATACTTATATAGGTAGTCTCACTCCGCTCTCTCGTTGCCTTACGAAATAAAACGCAACAAAAAAATCGTGCGCGTATGTGCGTCGCTCACAACGTTCGCAACAAGACTGAATCGTAAGGCAACAGAAAAAGAGAGCGAGTAAAAGAGCTGGACTACCTATATAAGTATGCCTTGCGCATACTAACACATTTTAACCGTCCTTGCTTTCCTCTGGCCCGCCACCTCTTCTTTAATGCACAGGCCACTGAACGCAAAGCAAAACTGAAACAAAGTAAGCAACGTGCTGGCTGGTCGTTTATGAGACGCACAAACTTCGCAAAGTAAAAATACCCCTGTCCTAATATTCAATTAAAGTCAATAAAATTCAAATACACAATTTTGATATACAGATAGCTTATTTTCAGTATATGAATACATAATACGTTTACTTTAGTGTTAGTTAATTGATTTATAAGCAACTTGTTTTTTTCAGTTATGAATGCCCTTACTAACTGTCATAATGTAAATGAACATATAAAATATAACTAATATTTAACTATCTAACGTTTAGCTATTTAACCCTCCGTTGAGTGAGAAGGTCCGTAGGGACCTATTAACATATTCAACTTAAAATTACTCCTATTTCGGCCACTACGACCCCACCATAAAGTTACTCTGTATTCCAAGAAAATTTTATTGCTCATCTTTAAAAAAAAAATCAAGGCGATCGGAGTTATTGAGGTTTTTCGCACACTAGTACGCGGACGTGTGACAAGGTCCGTATGGACCTTGTACTGAATTTTCATGCAATAACTCATAAATTCATGTTCTTTGGGCGTAACTATATTTTTTTATTATTTGAACACATAACTAATTTTATTTTAAATTCTGGCTAATTTTATGTTGCCTTTCATGGAAGTCAATAATCCAATTCTTTGAATTTACCCTAAATGACTTTGCGTTCAGGTATACGTGCCAAACCAATTCTTTCAATTTACTTCATCCCTAAATGCTTATGCGTTCAGGTATACGTGCTAAAGAGTATAAAAGAAGTTGTAGTTCCGTGAACCAAATTAATTTTGTATTAAGTATTTAGTTATAAACAATAAAAACACAAAAATCCTTAAAAAAATTTTTTTTTCATCAAATTAGCACTATTTTCTAAATAGGTCCCTACGGACCTTGTCACACGATGGTAAAGATCAGAAGTGTCACTCACCGGAGGGTTAAGCACAAAGTTCATATGAAGTCTATACCATATATACTTGTTGAGCAGCAGCAGGCAGATCGAAGCAAAGTCTAAAATTGTTGACAACAACAAGAGAACTGAAGTGCGGAAACAATTAATTATGTCTTACGCTTCGCACACTTTTCAATCAAATCATAAACCCTAAATAATAATGGCCTCTTTCGTTTTACTGCTTCTTCTCTATCCACCAGCTGATGGTAAACAAACCGCCAGAGTAGATGAGCAGTTAGGTCTTTCGTTTAGTGCTGTTTCCCTCAAGCGCGCTCGTTTCATGCGTATAACTTTTTCTGTTAAAGTTACCGGCTCTTATTTCCAATCTATGTAAAGTTTATTAATCTATGCTAAAATATACGTACTGTACTGAAGCTGTACGGGACCATTTTTTTTATATGAAATTTTTGCTGTACGGGAGCTGTACAGGCGTCTTCGTACAGGCCTTAAGGTGAAACTCTTTCTTGAAATCGGGATAAGCGAGTATTGCGTCTTTTGGTGTGTTTTTTATCTTTTGGAAAGCTTCTAAAGCATTTTGGTCTAGAGAAACTTTATTTTTACTGGAAACGTTTTTCGAGAGTCGGCCATTCTCTCCCCTGAGTAGGTTGGTAAGTGGTTTCGCTATCTTAGCGTAACCGCAAATAAAACGTCTGTAGTAGCTACCTAAGCCTAAGAAGGCTCTCAAATCTCTCAATGTTTTAGGTACTGGGAAATGTTGCATTGCTTTACTTTTTCGACGTTAGTTTTTACGCCATCAGCCGAAATTGTTAAGCCTAAAAAATCGACTTCGGTACTAAAGAGCTCGCATTTGTCAATTTCATTTTCATATTGGCCTTGGAAAGGGTAGACAATATCTTCTCTAAGTCTTTCGCATGCTTTTTTTTCTGATTTAGTGATATATATAATTTTATCTATGTAGACGTAACATCTCTTACTAACAAGGTCCCTTAGAATTTCATCTAGAGCTCTTTGAAATATTGATGGGGAGTTCTTTAGTCCGAAAGGTAACCGTGTGAACTCAAATTTCCCACCATTTACCGAGAAGGTTATTTTTCCATATCTTTATCTTTAAGTGGAATCTGGTGAAACCCGCTTTTCAAGTCTATCACAGAAAAATATTTGTTGTAGCTGTGCTAAAATGTCTCCAATGTCTGGGATTGGGTATCGGTCGGATAAAGTTACTTTGTTTAATTTTCGGTAGTCTATAACTAATCTGTATCTCTTCTGTCCTAAACGTCTAGTTTTTTTGGCACCATCCACACAGGTGAGTTGTACGGTGAACGTGAAGGTCTTATTATGCCATCTTTTAGCAATTGTTCTATTTGTTTCTCTACTTCTGATTTTAGAGAAGCTGGGTACTGATAATGTTTACTGTATATTGGTGTATCGGACGTAGTTCTTATTTCACCTGTTACTGTTGTTGTATACGTTAGCTTTTCGTCGGGGTCAGCGAATAGCTCTGCATGCGTCTCGGTCATCCGATCCATGAGTTCTTTCTGTTTCTCCGACATGTGCTCTGCTCTGACTTTTATGTTATTAACGGCTTGCGTGGCCAGTTGCTTGATATTAATCTTATAGTTTCCGTCCATTACCAGGACATCATTTCGGACATCGATTACAGCGTTAAGCTGTTTGAGGGTATCGTTACCCAATATACCATGAAAAGCTTTAAGAGTCGGGAGAAGGAAGAATTTAATAGGGGTTTGGTCGCGTCCGAATAAACTAAGGTAGGTATGGTGAGAGATTTTTTTCTGTCCTCCGACAGAATTTGCTAAAAATGGTTTTTCGTTAAGTTTGGGGTTTTTTACTAATTTGGATTGGATCTAATTTGATTTGAACCTGTATCTATTAAAAATTTAAATGTTTTTACGTCCCTCGTTTTGCAATAAAAATAAGGCAAGGAGGAACTGTTTAATCTAAAAAATTAATGTCGGCTGTGTCCACGAATTCTGTTGTATATTCTTGTTCGTTTTCGTATGGTAAAACTTCTAGTAAGTATCTACTCCTGTTTGTTCTAGATATTCTAGATAAGCCTGTTCGTAGTCTTCTACTTGCGTATCATGCTCTTGTTCCTCTGTAACCGTTTCTGGTTCGCCTGTAGTTACATGAAATTGTCTCTGAAATTTTTGGAGTGGTCCAGTTTGACCTTGAGGTGGTGGCCGCTTTCCAGTCAACTCATTATTGAGGTGTCTTGATCGAATAGAATGATCAATGTCCATAGGCTCCGGTTTGGATTCTGGCTTTGGAGCGAATGGCCTAGGAGGCGCTGCATACGTTTGGCCTTGAGTAGGAAATTGCTGTTGGTAAGCAAATTGCGGATATATGGGTCTAGTAATTGGTTTGTTTTGGAAAGGACCTGGCACCTGGTGTTGGTACGTAACGGGTCGTGGGGTATGATAGAGTTTAGGGTCGAAATTTCTCCATTGGTTTGTACTCTGTAAGGGCTGTTGTCCCAGGACTCTCATCATTGTCTGCCTAGGTGGCAAAGGTGGAGGCTGTTGTCTTATTTTGGCCGCAAAAGAATTTCTTTGTTCTTGATTTTCGACTAAGCTACACAAATGAAGTGCATGGCTTAAATCTCTTGGTTCTTTAATTGCTAAAAGACGTGATAGATCTCCATTTAAACCACGTACGAACGTATCTAAGGATTTGCCTCTGTAGTTATCGGTTAGAGCCCTAATAGTTTCTGGGGATTCTTCTTGTGCACCTATCTGATTTAATATTAGGGATAACTGGTGGTAGACAGCTTGATAAAATTCGTTTATTGTCATTCGATTTTGGGTCAGAGAAAACTTCTGATATTCAAGAGTTTTTAAGTCTCGTTTATCAGCGTAGTGTGCGGTCAAACATTTGGAAATAGCTTTCCAATTCATTGGTGTGTTGTATGATTCTAGAACTGCATCAGCTTCGCCAACTACTTTGTTACGTACGGATAGAGTTGTCAGATAATATTTGTATGACTGTTCTTGCCCTTCATAGATACTCATAATTCGTTCAACGTTTTTTTTCCATGAATTGAACGTCGTTCTGTCTCCGGAGAATTCCCTGATAAGCCTTGTTATTTCTGGTATTTTTTCCTGATCTTAACCTACTTTGGGTCTCACAAATGGAATGTCACGGAGATTCTTGTGTCCAAAATTTGGATTATCTACGTTATTTTGAAGAGTTTCTCTAATCATATTCATTATAACTGTTCTTAATTCTGGGCTTGTTACCGGAGTACTGGTACCTGGTTGCCTATTTGTTGCTTGGTTTGTGCCACCTTCGATACCGAGGTTTGCCATGGCATTTACTATATCGTCTGGCATGTTATTGACAAAACTACGGAATGAGATTATGATTTTAGATTAAGCGGACCGCAACAATTTAAAAAAATTATTTTTTATGTGAAAATCTTTAGCAGCAATTATCAACGCAAAGATTTATTGATTATGAAAATTTTAATTATATCTTAATAAATTTTATTTAACTTTTACTTTAATTATAAGTATTTTTGAATTTTTTTGTTATATTTTAGATAGTCAGTAACTTTTAACTATCTCGAAATTAATTTTAATTTTTGCACGGATTCTTTAAACTTTTACTTATTATGATTGTAGAAAATTTAGCAATTAATTTTAGTTTCTTGTAACTTAATATTATTTTATATTTTATTTTTTCTTCTTATATTACTAAATTGTTAAACTTCTTTGTTTTTCGTTTTGCTTCTTATTAAATCACTTAAACACTAAAGCTGCCTTCACACGGTCGGTTTTTCTGTAGATTTTTTTAACCGACCAAAAGTTTGGCATTCACATTATTCGCATCGGTTAAATCCGAAATCCCATCATTTTTTGTTGTTACACAATCTGGTCACACTTCCCTATATATATAGTTTGTTTACATTATTTTTGCCAACAATTACTAAAAAATACCAAAAACGCCTTTTTTACGTTAACATGTTCGTGGCACAAATTTAACCGACTCAAAAAGAGCATAAATAGAACACGTTCTATTTTTCTCATTTTGAGTCGGTTCTTGACCGGACCTAAACTTTTTGTGTGTTCACACGAGAGCGCTGGCTTTAAAAAAAAAAAACCGATGAAAACCGATCGTGTGAAGGCAGCTAAGTGTTTTTTTTGTAAATTGTAGTGTATTCATATACGTAATTTCAAACATATTTTAAATACAACTTGTAACACTTTGTTGTAAGATTTTTCGTTTTATTAAAACACACAATCTTGTTGCTAAAATACCACTGTTGTATACACATATATCCAGTGTACACTGTACACACTTCAGATATATTAAACAGCAACACTTTGTTGTTGTCTAAACATTAAACAGAGCAGCGACACTTTGTCATTGCATAAACAATAAGTCAAGCACCCAGTGCTGTAACATGATGGAGTAAGAATGCAACGCGCACAACGATGCCGCGTCAGCGTTCTCACGCTTTGACCATTTACTATACATATGTGTATACTCTCGCTCTCTTTATATTATATAAAATATCATGTACGGCTCTCGCACTGACTTCTCTGCCGAAGCAGTGGCCAGCCTTAAAACTTATAATCAAAAACTGAAATCATTAAATAAAGATACACATAACTGCCCAGACGTGGCACCGCAAATTACTATACTTTATACGTTATACATGGCGACCGTGACATGTGATTTCGAATAAATAATAAAATATTAGTGCTTGTACGAAAATAAATGAAGTTGATGTTAATACATTCATGATGAGTTAAATACAACAACGTAAAAGTGCAATCCATTTAAAATAAAAACATTCAACTAACAACAAGTAAACAAAAACTATGGAAATATTAAAATTAACAACATTGAGTGGTGTAAAAAAAAATGAGAAAAGACTTAAATAACTAAATATGCAAATCAACAATAACAAAACAGCAGCAACAACAGCAGCAGCAACATTTTCGCACGCGCAATTGAAAATCACAGCAGCAGCAGCGAAAAAAAATCAACGCAACACTTTCAACAATAGTAATGAAGACAACCGAAGACGACAACAGCAGCAGCAACAATAACAAAATAAATAACACTATATAAAACTGATACAGATTTTTTCTCTAAAGAAAAACATCTATGAGCGACAACCCCGATTTCGCAAACGCTGCTCCCGTTGAGCAAAGGGACGCACCGACGCTGAAAGAGGCGCTTGAGGTGTGTCCAACCGATGGACCACGGCTACTCACAATAGCTGAGTACAAGGCCCGGAATGCCAAGAAGCCCCCAAAGAAGACAAAACGGGGAGGCAGAATCAAACGACTACTGCAACAGAGACGACTGGAGCGGGATATAATGTAGACGTATGCAGACAAGGAAGAAAAACAAAGGTGCCAACAACGCATAGATGACATCACAGCACAACTTCGCCAAAAGAGCGAAGTAACGCAAAAGAGCTGCTAAATGCCAAGCTCCACTTTGCCTTTATTTTTAATACCTACAAAAAACAACTTGTAGCACCGCAAGGTGCAAGTTGGAATATCTAACATCTGATAGGCTTTAACTAACAACATATGATTGGTAATTACTGTAAACCAATTATATACATTACACTAAAACACTTAATATCACAAGAAAATGGGAAATTAAATTTAAAATTTTTTTTTAACATAAACACAATATTTCCAGAAATCTTGATCAGGCAGACTTTCATGTCAGTATTCAATACAGACAACTTTATCCAGAACCAGTCATGGGTCTAGTAGACGTCAAGTCTGTGGACTCGACAGCCAACGTAATTAACAAAGTTACGTGTCGTCCCCAATTTGAAGTACATGCTAATCTTGGTTCTAATTATTGTTATACTCATGGTTTTGAACACTGTGTCAAAACTATACAAATTCACAGAAGGAATATCAAGAGGAGGTATATGAGCAAAGCAATAAGTAAAGCAGCAGAATTAGAAAAAATGTAAATTTTGAACATTTTTCAAACATGATAGAAAACAAAATAGATGCCATTTACACTAAATACCCTAATTTTCGTATACAAGCTATACAAATACTTTCCAGCTTCCACGTTTAAAAGTTCGAAATGAATTTATGGAAAGATATAATATCCCACTAAGTCCATTATATGGTTGCGATAAGACCGAAAAGGCAAAAGTTTTAGAAACCTTACCTTAAGTCCATGTAAAAGATATGTAGAACAACATCCCATTCTTGGCCCTGCCAACATTTTTATTGTGCGTCTACACAGGTATAAAACTTCAAAAAAATCATGATAGAACTCAAGCTATAAGCTAGATTTATTCCGTTCTTGGTGTTTTTTGGTCGATAACGGACCAACCCATTCGAAATTTAAAATTATCCTTCAGTGGATAATCTCCACAAGTCCGTTAAATTACACATGTACAATCAAATACAACGTATACTATCATTGCAATATAAAAATTTGCTATGATTTGTTCATAAATCAAATCATCAAAGCAGAACTAATGAACTGTACCAAATGGGTAAATTTTTTGAAAATTCCAGTTAACAACAAAATGTATAAGGAATAGTTATGAGTTGGCAAGAAATAGAAAAAAAAATCAAACTTATAAAACAAAAATTCGACAAGTCATATAAATGTGTCAATAAAAACGAAACGTTGTTGCACCATATTACAGTATTAACGTCTAAATATAACATACTTAGCTAATTAGCATCTTCACTAAAGAGCAGGCTAACGAATGCTCACAACGAATATTGTTTAAAAATATTACGACAATTAGCTCTAAAGTTAGAGACGATAAGTCTTCGTCGTGATATTAAACTAACTATTCCAAAAAACCCTTATTTTCCAATCAGTTTGACGAAAGTCAACTCCAGGATTTAAACGAGTCCAAGCCAACAATTGACTTTGATGAGTCAGAACAAGAGTGTTCTGATTCAGATAACACCGACACAAAAATACAAAAACCAGCCATGACAGACACAGCAAATGCCAATAGGGCATACATGAGAGAGATATCCTCCTCAATCCCAGAATTTGACGGGAAAAGTTAATTTACAAAGATTCTTAACCTCGTTAAGACTAGTAAATTTAACAAAAGGTACATTTGAGAACATAGCCGTAGAAGTAATCAAGTCAAAAATAATTGGTTCGACCTTCTATAAGTCCAAAAGGAGACAACCATAGATGCAATAATAAGAAATTGCAAGAATCTATATTCGGCGAAACATCCTACGTTGTAAAAGAAAAAATGGACAACGTATACCAGAAGGGTAAAACTGCAACGCAGTTTACCAACGAAATCGATAATCTACGAAGATTACTTGAATCTTCGTATATCGATGAGGGATTGCCAGCAGAACTTGCTGACAATTCAGCACAAAAGAAGCAATAAATGTCATGATTAAAACTGCGATCATGGCAAGCTGAAAACAATATTGGAAGCAGGTACATTCCCAACAATGAATGACGCTGTAAGTAAATATATACATTGCAGTACAGAATTACAGGATCAACAAATGCAATCCTATTTGCACAAAGGGGACACCCCAATCGAGGTAATTTCCGAGGAAATTATCGAGGTAGAGGCAATTAATAATAATAATAATAAAATTAATAATTACTATAATAATAACCGAGGACGCGGAATTTCCGAGGAAATAGCCGCAGCCGTGGAAATGCCAACAGAGGATACCAAAACAACGGACGAAACAATAACAATGTTCGAGTTACTCAAGGTAATTCGGAAACCAACAGGCACCCTTAGTACTCAAACCCAATAAATTCTAAAGTCCACACAATCAATCTTAGTCTAAACATTTTTATAAAATTAAAGAATTAACATACACAAACAACGCTGACGTTACTCATTGATACTGGTGCAGATATTTCAATTTTAAAAGAACAATCTGATACTTTTCAACAATTAGATGACAATGTGACCACTAATATCAGCGGAATTGGAGAAGG
Source organism: Scaptomyza flava (assembly GCA_030179655.1). Lineage (NCBI taxonomy): Eukaryota > Metazoa > Arthropoda > Insecta > Diptera > Drosophilidae > Scaptomyza > Scaptomyza flava. Next base: position 211,617 of record JARNME010000104.1, read on the forward strand.
TTCAACCATTCCACTGGATTAGCTTTCGTTGAATTAACAACGGGAAAATATACAATTCCACATCATTTTCATTTAGTAACTCAGATTTTCCCATACCATGTGATGGAAACAAAAACTAGGATTGAAAGATGATGAACCAAGCTACATTAAAAACTATAGAACTACTCATTCACAACAAGCAGAAATAACTAAACAAGTAAATAACTCATAAATAATAAATAGTAGAACCCTCTGTGTCTGAATATAATAGCCCATTACTATTAGTACCAAAAAATCCTTACCGGATTCAACAGATAAAAGATATCGTTTAGTAATAGACTATCGTCAAATTAATAAAAAACTATTAGCTGATAATTTCCCACTTCCAAGAATAGATGATATTCTTGACCAACTAGGCCGAGCAAAATACTTATCGTGTTTAGATTTAATGTCTGGATTCCACCAATAGAACTTGAAGAAAACTCAAGAAATATAACGTATTTTTTCAACGAGCAATGGCTCCCATCGTTTTACGCGATTACCTTATGGTTTAAAAATAGCGCCTAATTCTTTTCAAAGAATGATGACAATTGCATTTTCTTGTCTTGAACCATCACAGGCATTCCTTTAGATGGATGACCTAATTGTCATCGGTTGTTCCGAACAACATATGATCACAAACCTTAAAACCGTTTTCGATTTATGCAGAGGAACAATCTAAAACTGCACCCAGACAAGTGCACATTTTTCATGCATGAAGTGACATTTCTAGGTCATAAGTGTACTGACACAGGAATTCTCCCAGATGACAAAAGTATGATGTCATTGAAAATACCCAGTCACTACGGACACAGACAGCGCTAGAAGATTTGTTGCATTTTGTAACTATTACAGACGATTTATTAAAACTTTGCCGAATATTCTCTCTTTGAACATCTTAAAACGGCATTAATAAATCCAACTTTACTTCAATATACGATTTTAGCAAAGAATTTTGCATAATCACAGATGCTAGTAAAGAAGCATGTAGAGCAGTTTTAACCCAAAATTATAATGGTATTCAATTACCCGTAGCATATGCATCTCGCAGCTTCACAAAAGGGGAAAGTTATAAATCGACAACAGAACAAGAGCTATCAGAAATACATTGGGCAATTAATCACTTCAAACCATACATATATGGTAGACATTTCACAGTCAAAACAGACCACAGACCGTTAACCTACTTATTTTCAATGGTTACCCTACATCAAAATTAACCGTAATGAGACTTGATTTAGAATAGTATGAGTTCACAGTAGAGTATCTTAAGGGTAGATGCAGATGCGTTATCAAGATAACCATCAACGAATTAAAAATTTACATAACAAAGTCCTAAAAGTCACTACTAGACAAGATAAAGACAGAAATTTCCTGCGCAGGACATGAAAAGATATAGAAAAAGAGATTTGAAAATAAATCTCTAAATAAGCTTCAAGCCCAACGTATATGAAGTCATAACAAATGACGATGTACGAAAAGTAGTGACCTGGCATATCTGGCATTGACACCATTGGTCCATTACCAAGATCCGAACATGGTAACGAATATGCAGTAACGCTCATTTGCGATTTAACAAAATATCTCGTTGCCATTCCGATCCCTAATAAAATGCTAGTACTGTCGCTTGAGCTATATTCGAATCTTTTATACTACAGTTCGGTCCAATAAAGACGTTCCTCACGGACATGGGAACTGAATATAAAATTCGATTATTAATGAATTGTGCAAAATTTAAAAATAGATAATATAACGTCTACAGCACACCACCACCAGACAGTTGGAACAGTAGAAAGAAGTCATAGAACTTTAACGAATATATTCGCTCATACATTTCAGTTGATAAAACCGACTGGGATGTGTGGCTAAAATATTTTGTGTATTGTTTCAACACGACTCCATCTATGGCCCATAACTATTGTCCATATGAATTAATTTATAGCAACCAAATAATTACCCAAATATTTGAATACAGTAGACAATATAAAACCTTTATATAACATAGAAAACTATGCTAAGGAAAGTTAATTTAGATTAGAACAAGCATATAAACGAGCTAGAATAATGTTAGAAACACATAAGGCTAGGAATAAAGAATATTATGATAGAAATATAATTAATTCAGAATTGAAAATAGGAGATAAAGTTGTACTAAAAAATGAAACTGGCCATAAGCTAGATTCAACATATATAGGGCCATTTAGCGTAGATAAAATAGAAGATAAAATAATATAATTATAAAAGATAAGAAAAATAAAAACAAAAAGTTCATAAAAATAGGTTAAAATTGTTCTACAGTTGATAACTTTCATGAAAGCACAGTCTGATCAAATGTTACTAAAAAAAAACAACAAACAAATAAATTGAAAAACACACAAACACAGAACAATATCAAAAAAAAATTTTTTTTTCTAATAATATACTTATTTATTATATATATATTGAAGAACTATCGTTTTGTTCAGCCAGTGGTGGCTGATCAGGATTGTGTTTCTGCCATTTTTATTATTATTGCAAACTAATTAAGTCTCAGCGTGCGTATTGAGTGTTTCACTATTGTAATTTTACTAAGCCTGTACGTCAGTTCTCTTCTTCTTCAACGTCGACAAGACCGTTATAGTCATCTCTTTCCCTCAACCTAACACTGAGCCACACTGACGACAGCATTTGCTGTCGTCCCACCATATTAGTGCTGCCCAACACCAAAAGCATCCCGCCTTTTATAGCACTGATCATTCGCCTCAAAAGTTAAGCGCGCAATTCAAATATTTAATCTCCCTCCGACATATATATATATATATATACGTGGCCATTGTGGCATCTATACTATTATATGTAGAGGAAATTTTGATTTTTTGTATGATACTATTTGGCTCCAAACTACTAGAACGATTTTACAAAAAAGTTGGCAAGCTACACGTTTCGCGCTGAACATGGGCATTGTTTCATTTTCACCAAATTTAGGGATGCTTACTTAAACTTTAAAAAAGCATTTTGTGAGGCACTATATTACTACTTTCAACTGCTTGCACTGCTTGCGACCGAAACTTACCGCAACTACTTGCTTACTTCCCACTGTTTGCTAACTGCTTGCAAAAAAAAATTTTTTGCTTAAAATTCACAACTGGTTCCATCCTTCTGAGCATTGTATGAAACATTCTCAATTGACAACAAGTGGAAACGTTTGCAGTCGGACGCAACCGACTGCGGTATACTCGATACCAGTATTAAAAATTTTGATGCCCATCCATGTGGGATGTCAATTGCTATCTTCATACCAAATTTGGTGACTCTAGCTCGAAATTTGTATAAAGTGTGGAAAGGGGGCTGGGGGCGGTATGGGTGGAATTGCATCCAAATTTTTGATGCAGATCCTTGTGGAATGTCAAATGCTACCTTCATACCAAATTTGGTGACTCTAGCTCAAAGTTTGTATAAAGTGGGGAAATGGGGGCTGGGGGCGGTATGGTTGGGCGTGGCATTCAAATTTTTGGTGCAGATCTATGTGGGATGTCAATTGCTATCTTCATACCAAATTTGGTGATTCTAGCTCGAAGTTTGTATAATGTGGGGAAAGGGGGGCTGGGGGCAGTATGGTTGGGCGTGGCATCAAAATTTTTGCTGCAGATCCTTGTGGAATGTCAAATGCTACCTTCGTACCAAATTTGGTGACTCCAGCTCAAAGTTTGTTAAAGTGGGGAAATGGGGGCTGGGGGCGGTATGTTTGGGCGTGGCATCCAAATTTTTGCTGCAGATCCTTGTGGAATGTCAATTGCTACCTTCATACCAAATTTGGTGACTCTAGCTAAAAGTTTGTATAAGGTGGGGAAAGGGGGGCGGAATGGATGGGCTAGGCTCCAAAACTTTGATGCAGATTGTTGGGGGTCGTTGCCAGCTATCTTCCTACCAAATTTGGTGGCTCTAGCTCCACTACTCTGGAATATACACGCATTCCCGTTTTTGACGAAGCGTTGGGGCAGATGGGGGTGGCTAGGGCGGTATTGGTGGGCGTGGCATCCAACTTTTGATGCAGTTTTTTGGGGGTCATCATCAGCTAAATTGGCACCAAATTTGGTGGCTCTAGCTCAAAAACTGTGGGAGATATAGGCTTATTTGACTTTAAAATGCGGGGGGTCTGGGGGCGGAATGGGGGGGCGTGGCTCCAAAACTTTGATACAGTTCTTTGGGGTCGTTACCAGCTATCTTCCTACCAATTTGGTGGCTCCAGCTCCACTACTCTGGAAGATACACGCATTCCCGTTTTTTACGAAGCGTTGGGGCATCTGGGGGCGGCTACGGTGGTATTGGTGGGCGTGGCATCCAAACTTTTGGTGCAGTTTTTGGGGGGTCATCATCAGCTAAATTGGCACCAAATTTGGTGGCTCTAGCTCAAAAACTGTGGGAGATATAGGCTTATTTGACTTTAAAATTCGGGGGGTCTGGGGCGGAATGGGGGGCGTGGCTCCAAAATTATTGATGCAGTTTTTTGGGGGTTGCTAGTAGCTATCTTCTTACCAAATTTGGTAGTTCTAGCTGTAAGGGTGTGTGAAATATGCGGATTTATCGTTTTTGAGTTATCGAATTTATCGATTTGCCAGCCCCCCAGTTATCGTAGTACCCCAATCTTGACACTTTAATATTCTATCCCATAGATAAAGAGAATTGGAAAGTCCCTAGCTTGAAGGGTGTGGAAAAAACTTGCACACATACGGACGGACAGACGGACAGACGGACAGACACCATGACGGACTTGCACAAAACCACTATACTCTTTACCTTCGGTATCGAGTATAAATATAGTAAAGCTAAAACAGTCTCGCAAACGACACAACTCTACTTTACTGCCAAATATTTTACAGCTGATATTTTTACATACATATAATTAAATCGTTGGATTCGCGTTTATTTAAAAAAATATCATATATCTTTATTGATCGCGTCTTTACAGTTTAAACATGTAAAATAGAACTCAACTTATGGTGCATTTACACTAGTTGATGCAGGCGTCAATTCTAGCTATATCAACAATTGATATCCACGTCAACGCATTTGTTGTGTTTACATTAGTTGATTAAGTTGACTAAAAAACCGGGTTGCCAACTAATTTTCGAGTTGAGCAACGCGCAAGATGCCAACGCGTTGATATTGAAGTTGAGAGTAATTTACACCAGTTGATATCCACATACTTGACATTCACGTTGCTAAAGGCCTGTTTACTCTCGACATAACTTAACATAACATAACGTAAGAGGCAGCTCACTTAACTTAAGGAATGTATGCGTTTACTCTCAACATAACTTAGCTTAAGAAATCAGTTTGCAGTGCTGTACAATTGTGTTAGCAGTGTTGTTAAACAAAAAATAATATATTGACCGCACGTTGGCGCATTTTGAATACAACGTTGCTACCAAGTTCTTTGGCAGTTGCAGTCCAAACTGCTCTTTTTTTTTAAAGTTATTTTTAAAGTCTATTGACTTTTTATCATAAATTAAACTATGATTTTTAATTAAATTTATAAAATTATTCTCATGCATTTCAATATTTGAATTTGTAAACAGCGCTTAACGTTTTGCAGCACAGTTTTTGATCAGCTGTTTGATTTTCACATTAATCAACACTGTTCGAATTAAGTTATTTCTGCAACCTGCAGGTTCAAAATTAAGTTATGTTCTGTTAAGTTATGTTATGTTGAGAGTAAACGCTAACATTGAGAGCCATAAGGTAGATTGAGTCAGCTGACTCTTAAGTTATGTTATGTTAAGTTATGTCGAGAGTAAACAGGCCTACCGTATTGTATGTTTTTTTTTATATGAACTTCTACGGTACGGGGCGATGTACTAGCATCTGCGTAGAGGCCTTTAAGATAATACATTTGTTTACTCAAGTGGACAATGCTTGTGCATTGTTCTTGTTGTTTTGTGTGGGTGGAGGTTGGCAAAGAAGTTCTACAAGAACTGAATATGTCACTTCCCCATCCCCTAGAAAATGGCTTGTCCTCAAGCTGTTAGTGTTTGGTACATTTTAGTGTCTGTGTCTATTATAATTTTATTTTCTTGATCGTTTGTCGGTTCTTGTTCGTTTTTCTTATATTTTATGACCATTCTTTGTGGAATATTTTTGAACTTAAATATTAGTATATAGCTGTCGCGATTAACATATTGCGAGTATGGTTAAAACTATTATTAATAGGATGTTGTCTGTTTTTGTATTTTCTTTTAAGTTGTCTTGTATGTACGAATGAAATTGGTTTCGATTCTTGTAACGTGTTACTTATGTAAATTGTTTGTGTATAATCGGAAAGTATATTTGATACCGATATATCTTCTATTTGAAGTGAACAGTTAATGGCTTTAATTATGTTGTTTCCGCTTATTTCTATTTTTTGATTTGTACAATTTTGATTGAGCATTAGTTAAGGCAAATTCCAAGTTAATATAACATTAGGTTCTACAAAATTTATTTCGTAATTTTTGTGTGTTTTAGTGAACTTACATTCTATTTTATTTGCTTAAGTATACCATCTATACATTTGTTTTGTATTATTTTCTTGTCAGTTGCTGAATATGTTTTATTTTTATTGATATAATATTTATCTTTTATATTTTCTGTAAAAACGTTTTTGTCTTCGTCTGGGTAAGGAATTATTGTGTATAAGGATTTTGTGTTAGCTTTTTTGGTATGTGTGAGATTATTAAGATTTCGTTCGTATCTGATTTGAGCCAAGTTGAGGTTTTTATATTAATAGCTTTTCTGTATCTACATTTTCTAAGTAGTCGTGTTTAAGTAGTTTTAGGTTAAAGATACCTAATCTTGTCAATTGCATGCCCATTTCGATATCTTCAATATACTCTGTGAATTGTTGTAAGTTAATAGTATTGATTTAGTTTTTTATCCTGTTGTGAATCTTCTGACATGTTTTCTATTATGTTTAGGCCATGATTTACTGCTTTTATTATCTTGTTTACTTCATTATTTGAATGCTGTTTTCTTCTAAGTAATTTATTTTGTTTTCTAGCTCTGTTCTGTCTTCTTCGGTCAAGGTGCCGAATAAGTATTTGTATGCTGTTCCTATTATATTCAAAAGTCCTCGTTTTTAACTTTTTACTATTTTATTCCGTTCATTTCTCGTTCTAGTTTTTCTATTAGGTATTCTAATTGTGGTAAGAATCTAAAGGTTTCCGCTTGTTGCAGTAGATTGTTTAGTGTTTCTTCAGTTTTAGTTAAATTTATTGTGAGGCAATGGTATTCATATTCCTGTGTAATACTAAGTAGACCAGTTTTTAGGATAAGGTATCCGTTTTGCGCTTTTATTTGATTGATTTCTATCGATTGGGTGTTGCAGGGTATTATTGTTGTGAGTAGGATATTAATTGTAACAAGTGTATCGTTAGCGCTTCAGTTGACCTGGAATTGTTATATTTGCTTACGCTAGTTTTCTTTTGTTTTTTGAATTTTGATTGATAATGAAGGATTTTTCTACCCTCTGTTAGTTTCTTCAAAATGTTTGTCGTCTACTTTTCTGATATTTCCTGTTTTTCTAAAAGGGTTAGTTACTTTGGATTTCACTAGTGGCATTTCTCTGTAGTTTGTGTCTATTTCAAATGTTTGTCTTTTTTCATTTAATTTATTGATCTTGTTGATTTCTTTGCTTGGGTATCATGAGTTGGTGTTCCTGCGTAAATAAAAATCTGTGCTGGGGTTCTGCCTGTTGTGCTGTGTATTATTTTATGGTTGTACGTATAAAGGATTGTTTCGAACTTGTTAACTTGTATTCGGGGTCAGTGTCGGTGTTTATGATTCTCAGTTTTTCGTTAATTGTTTTATGAAATCTTTCTACGTCTGAAATTCCGTTTTTGGTTGTTGTTATTTCTATTTTAACATTTTCTGATTCTAACCATATTTTAAGAGCTGCGCACATGAATGCAGAATCCTTATCTGCTTTTATTTCTAACGGTTTCCCATGTCATTGAGTATTTTGAGGATTGCCCTGTTTGCTTCTAACCAATCTTTTCCATTTACTTCAACTAATGTAGCGTATTTTGAATAAAAATCTATACATGACAAAAACTGTTTGTTGTCTACCATGTAAAATCTGTTACATATTTTTCTCTTGGGTTGTAGATTTCGGGGGTTAGTTCAAAGGTAAACTTTGTATTTCTATGTTCTGTTTTCGCTATATTACAACTTTGCATTCGTTTATTATATTTTGGATTATTTCTGGTAATCTGGGTAATAGTAGTTTGTTTTAAACATAGCTATTGTCTTTTCTATACTTGGATGCAAATGCTTCTTGTGGATTTTCAAATGATTTTTTAAAGTCTGAATAAGTTTGGATGTCAATTAATTTGGTGGTTGCTCTCAGTGTTCTTATTGGATTGTCTGTATTTATTATGTCTACATAAGCTTTTTGGAATATTTCGTAGTCACCATGTGTGGGAAATATACTACACTATTTTTGCACATAAATATTCTTTTATTAGCTCTTTTGCTCTCTCTAATGTCATCTCTGTATAATTTATAATAATTGTTGTTTTGTGAAAGTAGCTTATTTTCTTTACGTCTTCTATATTGTTTTTAATAAATTCTATTTGGAGGTTGTAATTATTTAAGGGTCTTTCTGTGATTTGAATGCAATTTGATGGTCTTCGCATGCGCTGTGTATGTTGCTGCTACGCTGTCTTGTGTATCTCCCATGAAATTTTCCTCTTATTTAATTCTTGAAAGTGCATCTGCTACATAGTTCTCTTACCTGGTAAATATTTAATTTCATATCAAATTCGTTTAGCCTGATCTCTTATCTCTGTAATTTCATATTTGGGTCATCAATGTTTTCTAACCAAACTAAAGGTTTGTGGTCGCTTAGGATTTCGAATTTTCTACCGTACAGATATGATCTGAATTTTTAGTAGCCCATATTATAGCCAAAAGTTCTTTTTCTATTGCGGATAATTAATTTCATGTTCATTTAGGGTTCTGCTTGCAAAGCATATTGGTTTGTGATCCTGTGATAAAACTGCTCCTAATGCATAATTACTTGCGTCTGTTGTCAGCGAAAATTTCTTGTTAAAGTCAGGATAAATTAATATTGGGTCAGATATGATGAGTAATTTTATTTTTCGAATGCTTCTTATACTCTTTCTCGTTATATTTATTTTTGCTCCCTTTTTTAGCTTACGTGTAATGGTTTGCTACTTTGGCAAAGTTGGGTATGAACTTTCGATAAAATCCACATAATCCTAGAAATCTTTTTATTTCTTTCGGTGTAGTTGATCTTAGCTTTACAATCTGTTAGGAACGTTCGGCCTAATAGGATGTCAAATTTCTTTGAGAAATCATGAATGTAAAATTTTTGATCGGTCGGACAAAGTCTTACGATATGCTTTCGTTTAAAATTACTTTTCCACTTATGTATGACAAATTACATTTTCTTTTGATTTTTTATAACTAAGGAAACTTTTGCTCATTAAATTGATGCTTCTTTATACACTTTCTCGTTTATATTTATTTTGCTCCCTTTTTAACACGCTTATATTAGCTTCACTTGTAGTTTGTATGTAACTCTCCTTTGGACTAAAGCAAGTGGCTTATTACTGTCAGTATATCCCCACTACCTCAAGTTCGTTCGTTGGCCGAGCGGTCTAAGGCGCGGGTCTTCGCTCCCGACTCACCGGTCGTGGGTTCTAATCCCGTCCACGGCCGAAAAAAAAGTTTTTTAACTCTCTTTGGACTAAAAGCAAGTGGCTTATTACTGTCAGTATATCCCACTACCTCAAGTTCGTTCGTTGGCCGAGCAGTCTAAGGCGCGGGTCTTCGCGCACATACTCACCGATCGTGAGTTCTAATCCCGTCCACGGCCGAAGTAAAAATTTTTTAACTCTCCTTTGGACTAAAAGCAAGTGGCTTATTACTGTCAGTATATCCCACTAGCTCAAGTTCGTTCGTTGGCAGAGCGGTCTAAGGCGCGGGTCTTCGCTCCCGGACTCACCGATCGTATGTTCTAATCCCGACCACGGACGAAAAAAATTTTTTTTTTTTTAAATCTGCGCCATGTTCATGTTTACTAGAACTTACATTTTTTTTTTCAGTAATTAATAGAACTTAAAATTAAAAAATAAATATAGTTAAAAAAAAAAAACTAAAAAACACGCTTTTATAATACATCGAACTAAAATGAAAAATAAATATAGTTTAAAAAAACTAAAAAACACGCTTTTAGAGCATATCAAACTAAAAAGTTAAAAATAATTTTTCAAATAAGCTTAAACAATAATAAATGATAATAGTATTATTGTAAAAAAGCGTGGGGCACTTTGTCCATATTTCTCGTACATCGAGCGCCCAACGCTTTTTTTACAATAATACTATGAATCATTTATTATTGTTTTAAGCTTATTTGAAAAATTATTTTTAACTTTTTAGTTTGATATGCTCTAAAAGCGTGTTTTTTAGTTTTTTTAAACTATATTTATTTAGCTTAAGTGTAATTGGTTTTGCTACTTTGGCAAAGTTGGGTTTGAACTTTCGATAAAATCCACATAATCCTAGAAATCTTTTTATTTCTTTCGGTGTTTTAGGTATTGGAAATACTTTAACTGCTTCAATTTTACTTGGATTCGGTTTAATTCCGTCTACTGTTATAACGTGACCTAAAAAATCTGTTTCTTTTTTCATCCATTCGCACTTGTCTAGCTGTAATTTTAAATTTGCTTCTCTTAGCTTTTCGAAAACCTTTCTCAGTGATAATATATGTTCTTCCAATGAATGTGGAAAACACTATTATATCGTCTATATACTAAACAATTTTTGTAGACTAAGTCTCTTAAAGATTGTTCATACAACGTTGAAATGTTGCTGGTGCATTCTTTAAGCCGAATGGCATCCGTGTATATTCGAAATGACCATTTTTAGTTGAGAAGGCAGTTTTCGGTATGGATTTTTCGTCCATTTGGATTTGACGAAACCCTTTTGCTAAATCAATGGTGGTAAAATATTGACATATATTTCGTCCATTAAAGGTATAGGATATTTGTCACTGATGGCTACCTCGTTGAGACTGCGGTAGTCTATTACAATGCGAAACTTCTTTTTGCCTGAGGCGTCACTTTTCTTGGGTACTATCCAGATTGGTGAACAATAGAGTGAACTTGATTCACGAATGATACCTTGCTTCATCATTTCTTTTATTTGTTTATCTACTTCTTCGTCGAAGCTTTGTGCGTACCTATATGGTCTTTTGTAAATGGGGTCTTCATGCTTGGTTATGATTGTGTGTTTTATATTATTAGTGAAGGTCAGATTATCATCTCTTTATACTGGATATCTTTAAACTCAAATAAAACTTTTGTTAATTCCCTTTTTTCTTCTGCATTGAAATGCTCTAATCTAAACTGATGCTTTTAACAACTCATTTTCCAGTGCATAAGTTATATGCAAATCTCTTGTTAATGGTGGATCTAGACATTCTTCTAAGTTTTCACTTGACCCTTTTTCTTCGATATCATACTTGAATAAGAATTGGAAGTCTCCAAGTTGTATAAACTCTTCCTCGTAGTTGATCTTAGCTTTACAATCTGTTAGGAACGTTCGGCCTAATAGGATGTCAAATTTCTTTGAGAAATCATGAATGTAAAATTTTGATCGGTCGGACAAAAGTCTAACGATATGCTTTCGTTTAAATTACTTTTCCACTTATTGCATGACAAATTACATTTTCTTTGATTTTTTATAACTAAGGAAACTTTTGGTCATTAATTGATCGACGAACCCGTGTCTACTTAGCATTTCAAAGGAATATCGTTCATAATTATATTTATGAACGGTGTTCTATTTTCGATTCCGAGGCTGTTTGATGAAATTTTCGGATGTGTCCATTTTTGACTGTTCACTATAGCCTTGGCGTGTTCTTTTAAATGGTGGATTTGGTGCATTTGTTCTGAACGGATTTTGTTGGTAATTGATTGGATTTTGAGTTCTACCTTCATATCGTTTTTGTTGGAAATCCCTAAATAGTTGTGGGTCATGTGTTGCGGTATTTTGTGATTGGTTTTGGTATCTATAACTATGAAAATTTTGTAACGACGTAAATCTGGGGCTGAGGTCGGCGTCTCAGTCGCGCCAGGGTCGCTTACAGAAGATTTTTAAGTTGCTGGGACACTGGAGGAGCTGTACCGGGGCATACCTAGGGTCGGGTCAATAGAGGAGGGCGAAGGTGCAGAGAGAAGGGAGTCGTGAGCATGCCTACGCGCTGGCGGCGATTTGGGAGTCACTCGAAGGAGTAGGCTGGTTAGCCCAGAGTATTACTCGGAGAACTAACCAACCGTTCCCCGAATGGCTCTTCGTCACCGACCAGGGCGTCGGGTGTGGTTCTGTGGGCACGGGAGGGTGAGAGTTAAACAGCTAGCTGGTCAGGCTGAGGGTAAGACCGGAAGCCTGTGCACCAACTGCCTAATCCCATCCACCCGCGCCTGTCACCGGCCGCGTCCTTGAGAATCTCTCGGACGCGTATGAGAGATGCGAGTGAGAGGATTCGTCGCGGAATGCGTACTCGTCCCCCCCCCACTCGATCTTCCACAACGGCAACGCCTGGGTATTACCCACTTGTCGCTACACGTGGAACATACTCAAGAGGCAGGCGTCGCAGAATCTAGAGTAAGACTCGGAAGATTCGCTAACATACCCCTCAAGTCTGCCCCACATGGGCCATTTGGTGAGGCGCACCTAACCACCATTTCTCCACCCGTCGCTACCCATGGGACACACCCAAGAAGCAGGCGTCGCAGAATCTAGAGTAAAACTCGGAGGATTCGCTTGCGTACTCCTCAGGTCTGCCCCACGGGAGCCACAGGATGAGGCGCTCACTAGCTGAAAAGGGGTAGAGGGGAATAAATAGAATACACAAACACTTCTACGTTTAAATATTTATTTATTTTTATTTAACAATTATCACTAAACATGGCCCTAGACCGCACCAAATCTACATGTGGTTGCCTGAGCAACCGTTTAGGCCCATCGCAGATGGCTGACACTTACCCCCAATCTGTGTGTAAATGTATGAACGGTGTGTGTGCTTGGGTTGTACTTGTGGGTGTGCCTGTGTGTGTGGGTGTATGCCTGGGTGTGCGTGTGTTTGTGGATGATCGTGTGCCGTGTGTAGATCTGGGTGTGCGAACGTATGTGCCGGGCGTGTGTGTGTGTGTGGATGATCGTGTGCCGTGTGTAGATATGGGTGTGTGAACGTATGTGCCGGGCGTGTGTGTGTTCCTGGGTGTGTGCGTGTGTGTCAGCGTGTATTTTCCTGGGTGTGTGTGTCTGTGCGTGTGCCTGTGTGTGCCTGGGTCGAGCCGTGGGTGTGTGTGTGTAGGTGTGCGTGTGCCGTGTGTTTTTTTTTTTTTTTTTTTATTCCGTGGTGATAAATAATAACCTACATTAAACTATACAATAAATACAATCATAGACATTGCCAGCCTCTGCGGGACGAAGCATTGCTTCGCAGAAGCAAAAGCAATTTCTATGAAGCCATCGCCCTTAAGCGTTCCAGACGCCTCAGCTCCGCCATCGTAGAAGCTGCAAGTCCGCAAACCGCATGCCATACCACCTCCCTCTCTAGCATAAGCTCCACCAGGTTTGTTGGCGAAAGGGGCTGACCAATCAGGGTCTCCACCTGCAGACGTTCCTGGGCGAATCGCCCACACTGGAAGAAAACATGGCTTATGTCCTCCTCCGTACCATCTCCGCACCAGCTACACTCTGAACTGGAGTCGTGCTTGAACCGCCTTAAGTAACTCCTAAAGCAACCATGTCCCGTTAACAGCTGAGTGAGGTAGAAGGTGACTGACCCGTGCTTCCTCTCTAGCCATCGCCGCACATCGGGTATCAATAGGTGCGTCCAACGCCCTTTTGCAGAAGTATTCCAGTGCCGTTGCCAGGCCTCTAGGCTCCGCTCGCGGGCTGCAGCCCTAGCTGCTCTTCTCTCCGTTGGTGCTGCTTCCAGGTTCCAGGACCGCTGCGGCTTCTACTGCTTAGCTGTGGATCGGGATCATACCAGCAACCACCAGCGCTGCATCCGAGGAGACTGTGCGGAAGGCGCAGCAGTCGCGAAGGGCAGAGAGCCGGTATGATGACGCGATACCCTTCATGTAGGTGGCCACCGAAGTTGCGCCGACACAAATTGGGGCAGCATACAGCACTATGGATTTCAGGACGCTCGTGAGCAGCAGCCTCGTTTGCTGTTTAGGACCCCGCTTATTAGGCATCATCCTCGCAAGGGCTCGCACGGATTCAGCTGCCTTCCGGTGAACGAATGCCAGGATAGCGGATACAGTCCTTGGACCACATTGTGACGCCTCCCACCGTGAAATCCACATACCACACCTTTTTTTCGGCTGCTGATGAGCACCGCCTCCGTCTTTTGGGCAGCTAGTTGAAGACCAACAGACGACAGCCACTGCGTCACTGCGTCTAAGCACCAATCGCAGAGCTCTGTAACTTGCCGTAGGTCTTTAGCTACCAGCACCAGAGCGACGTCGTCAGCATATCCAATAGCGCTCGCACCATCCGGTAACTGAAGCTGTAGAATCCCGTCATACATGATGTTCCACAGGAGAGGACCCAGGAAAGATCCTTGTGGAACACCTGCAGAAACGGCGTACTCCTTCTCCCCCTCGTCTGTTTGGTAACGCAGCCTACGGTTGTCAAAGTAGCTCCTCACAATTGCTACAAGGTAGTCTGGCACTCTAAAACTCACCAGGGCATCTAAATGAAGCTCCAATTCGCGGAGTTAAAAGCGTTCTTAACGTCTATGGTCACAACGAGACAGTAATGCTTACTGCCAAAGTGCCAGCGGGTGCCTGAGATTGCTTCTGCGGCTATACTGACTACCGACCTGATGGCATCGGTAGTACATCTCGCCCTCCTGAAGCCGAATTGCAGCGGTGATAGTCCTCCAGCGTTCTGCACGGCGTCATCCAGCCTAGCAGCTATGATTGTCTCGAAGACCTTGCCACTATTGTCAATGAGACAAATAGGCCGGTATGCTGACGGGTCATCAGGAGGCTTATCTGGCTTAGGCAGCAGGACGAGTTTCTGCACCTTCCACCTGTCCGGAAAGGTGCCCTCTCGCAGACATTTGGTGTACATCAGGGTAAACAATTCTGGCTGGAGCATGATTGCTAGATGCAGGCACCGATTTGGGACACCGTCGGGACCAGGCGCTTTATTGGCTGATAGCTTTCGTGCTGCCAGCTGCACTTCTTCCAAAGAAACTGGAGAGACACCTTCATGCATGGAAGCCGCGCCAGCTGACGAAAGCGGGTTTGCGCACTGAGGAAACAGATTCGCGACTATTTACTTCATGCGATATAGCTCCATAGGCGTAACGTTGGTGCCTTGGCTGACACGCTTGAAGACCGTCTTGTAGGCTCTTCCCCAAGGGTCCTTGTCGGCTGAGTCACACAGCTTAAGGAAACACTCCTTTTTGCTGGCTCTGATGGTGTTCCTTAGCACTTTTCTTGCGACCTTAAACTCAAGCTGCAACGAGCGAGTTTCCCCCGACCCTCGTGTGGCTGCTCGCTGAAAACGCCTCCTCGATCTCAGGCAGGCTCGCCGAGCCTCAGCTATTTGATCATTCCACCAAAACACGCTGGTGTGATGGCGTCTATAGGCCTTCCTCTGGGGCATGCTCGCATCACACGCAGCTTCCAGCTGCTGAGCCATCTGTTCCACCATATCATGCACCGGACCACCTGCTACCATATAAGCAATGGCATCTGCAAAACTCTTCGTGTTGAGAGACTCAACCCGGTAATTTACACCAGGGTTGGGCCTTGCCGGCACCCGCAGCCTTTCTCCAACCGAAAACATGATGGCCACGTGGTCGCTTCCAGTGTAGCAGTCACTTATGTACCACAGTGCCGAACGGGCGAGAGCACTGCTCACATAGGTGAGGTCAATAATTGACCCAGCACGTCCGTTGTTAAAGGTGTTCTCTGACCCAGTGTTAGAAGGACAAGGTCGAGGGACACAAATGATTCCACAAGGATGGTACCCCTGGCGTTCGTAGACGGGCTGCCCCAGTCGGTTGACCACGCGTTAAAGTCGCCAGCAATTATAGTGTTGCTGCGACCCCTGGAGTCGTCTGCTATTTCCATAAGCACCGCTTTGAAATCGCCGATCGTGAGACTTGGTGCTAAGTAGCAGCTATAAAACCAGAGATCTCCTAGTTTCGCACGCACGAAGCAGTTGGAGGCTAGAATGTGCGTAAAGGGGGACTGTAGGTCACCACAGCTCCAACGGCAGCTTTCCCAGATCTATCCGAAGCCCACAACCTAGCATTAACGGTTGCCTGGTGGTGCGGTTCACTAATGCACTGCGACATCAATTTTTTCCTCCAAGATCGTCTGCTCCAGTATGGCTTGGGCTGCGACACAATGGTTGAGGTTGAGCTGCAAGACTTTCACCATTTTGAGTGTTTGACAGCCTCCCTGTACGCTGGACACCTGTAACTGCCAGTCGCATGGTCAGTCATTCGCTCTCCTTTTCTCGTGCATAGGGCACATTTTGGTTGCTGGTTGCAGACTCTCGCAGCGTGTCCAGAACCTCCGCACTTATAGCAAGCCTTGCTGTGGTCTGCACCACTCTTGCAATGGACAGCTATATGTCCATAGTCCAGACACTTATAGCAACGTCTTGGCTGAATTAGGGGCCTAATGCGGCACACCGCCCAGCCAATGCGAATCTTTGACTTCTCCACGAGGCTCATCGCTTTAGCCGCCGGT
Organism: Scaptomyza flava; assembly: GCA_030179655.1. Taxonomy (NCBI): domain Eukaryota; kingdom Metazoa; phylum Arthropoda; class Insecta; order Diptera; family Drosophilidae; genus Scaptomyza; species Scaptomyza flava. The sequence goes on from JARNME010000104.1 coordinate 228,407, forward strand.
AGGCCCAGGGTTGCCGTTTGAAGGCCAGCCCTCGTACGACGCAGCGTCTTAACGACGTCAATATCCATCGTCGGGTCCTCTAATGCTGATCTGACCGCATCCAGGACCTCTTCCTTCGTCGCCAGCTCGTCAAGGTCGCAGATCTCTACCTTGTTGGTGTCGGACAGTGTTTTAACGGTTGCACGCCCACCCAGCACCTTGCCGACTGCGAGCTGAAGCTCATTTGCGCTGTGCGCTGGCTGTTTACCAAGCCGTAGCAGCAAATCACCCTTGGCCGTCTTGCGGATTGTTTCCACGTCCCCTCGGAGATGCGCAAGTGATGGCTCACTCCTGACCACTTTAAGGATGTCTGCAAAGCTGCAGTCTCCCAGACCGGATACGGTGACAGCATCCGCCCGCGTGCGTGCTGTCTTGCCTTTGTGGCCAACTACCTTGGACCAAGAATTCTGCTTTGTCAGTGTTGATCCACGGGGGGGTTCAGGACCTTGATTTGGGGCACTGAGAGATACCCTGCTTTTTTTGGGGGGGGTATTGCGGTGAGAGCTCGATGGCTCGCGAAGACGTTTCGGCGTTCCCGCCGCTCCCTTGGCTAGACCATCTGAAACATTTTTGCTCCTAGCATCTTTGTTGATACCTCCAGCAGCAGTTGGCGTTGTTTGTATTGCCTTCTCCCGAACATCATTTGTCACCAAGCTCATGGCTCGCCTTTGTAGCTCTATGAGCTTTGCAAGCTCTTCACGCTCCAAGTTGTTAATATGCCTTTTGGTGTCAAACCGGGCACTGATACCTCCTATACAATCCCCCATCTGGTCCAGGATGCACCTTAAAGTGACAGGTGGCTTAGAAGAGCAGCCTGCTCCCGCATAATTAAAAGCTCCTCGGGCATACGGCGGTGCCGCTACAGCTACCACTTCAGCTGGAGAGGTTGCCTCCATAGCTGGGGATACTGCGTTTAGGCAAGGCATAGCTGACGCTAGGTTAAGCTGCAGCGCCGGTGGGGACCGCGGCAGCGCCGGCCTACGGACGAAGGGCGAGGGATCATCCGGCATTTTGGTAACAGTGGGTACCTAGCAGAGCTTCGCAAGCAATCCCACGGTGACCCAAAGTTTCCCTTAGGTTTTTTACCGGCGGGGGTTATACCGCCCCTGATCGGTCACCAGAGCCCCACGGTGCACCGCCTCAGCGTAGGGGGGTTGGAAATAGCCGGTTCCGTGGCTTTTTGCTTATTTATGCTTGGAAGCTCCTACTTAGGTTGCAGCGGAAAGATAAGCGCCTGTGTGCTGTGCTACGCCAAACACCGACCCCTTTGAGTATGCCACGAATTTTGTCACACCCGGTACACTAACCTTAAGCAGTGAAGACACCTCCAGCTAGCGACAGCGCCACCTGTTACCAACACGGGGAACCAGGTAAGCGCAGCTTGATCGGATGGCAGCACTGACGCGAGACACCAGCCCAGGGATGTAGCGCTATCAGCTGGCACAGCAGCTGCGGTCAGCCTTAAATACAAAAATGCACGCAACCAACAAGAAAATGCACTGTGTGTACTTTGAGAACGCACACCAACGAAACTGGCAAAAAAGGCGCGAGCGGTCAGCTTCTAGAAAAGGCTTGACCAGGCAACGATGGAAACCACCAAGGATCACGCCTGGCGGCAACACTCGGGTGCTCAGGTATGTGGCCAGGAACTTCCACAGTACTATTACAATCGGATTTTTCTCTTGTTATGCACAGATAAGCACCGAAAAACATCAGTAAGACGGAGCCACTAAAAAACACGACCGCACTTGGGAAAACGCAACTTCTTGTGTCGTGTGCCGTGTGTGGATATGGGTGTGTGAACGTATGTGCCGGGCGTGTGTGTACTCCTGGGTGTGTGTGTAGATGTGCGTATGCCGGGTGTAAATTTGTGGCTGCTGGGTATCGTTCCTGGGTGTGTGTGTATTTGAGTGTGCCTGGTGTAAATGTGTCGCTGTTGGGTGTCGTTCCTGGGTGTGTGTGTATTTGAGTGTTCCTGGTGTAAATGTGTCGCTGCTGAGTGTCGTTCCTGGGTGTGTGTGTACTTGAGTGTGCCTGGGGTAAATGTGTCGCTGCTGAGTGTCGTTTGTGTGTGTATATTCCTGAGGGTGCGTCGACTTGGCGCTGCCACTGTCACTGGTCAACTCCTACTGGCCGTTGTTGTTGTTGTTGCAGTGGCTGCTGTGGTGCGCTGCTGTTGCAGGCTGCGGTGGCACGCTGCTATTGCAGACTATGGTTGTTGTTGCGGTGGCTGCTGTGGTTGCTACTGCTGTTGTTGTTGTTGTTGCTGTGGCTGCGTTGGCACGCTGCTGTTGCAGGCTATGGTTGTTGTTGCGGTGGCTGCTGTGGTTGCTACTGCTGTTGTTGTTGTTGTCGCTTTCACTGTCGCGTACCGGTTATAGCAAGCTCGCTCGAAAAACTGATCTTTTGCATTAAAATTGCAATATCATTTTCTCGCCGTCTTCTTCTTCTCTTTTTTTGATAGTGAACCAGCGCTCACTTTCGCGTCGCGCTTGCGCAAGAAGACATAAATGTGCGGTAGTTTTCTGCTACCTCACACCCTCTCCTTACTTCGAGTGGCGATGACGGACAGTAACTTTCCCGGCTTTGGTCACTTTGACCTGGAAAGCATGGCCTTCCACCTCCATCAGGTACTTGGTCCCGTGAATGGTGTTGCGCCGCACCGCCACCTCGACGCTGTCCAGGACGTCTTGGGGTAGCAATCCCCCCGTTCCCTCTACCTGCCAGCTCTCCGGGGCCATCAGCCAGTCAATGGTGAAAAGCGGCAGGTCGTTGAGCCCAGCGTCTTCGAGGGTGAGTGTGTTTAGCACCTCCTCAACGGCATCGTCTGACAGCCATCCCGGATTCATACATAGGTCTCTCCAGGGGTCCATGGCGGGTAGGGGTACGCTTCCACTAGAGTCGGGGGTGTCCTCAGGTGGTTCGTAGATGTCGGTGTTCCTGCTATCATCGGAGTGGTATCTGTCAGGATACGGGTATTGACGGCTGTGCCCCTCCGGATCAAACAGGATGCGGCCCTCTGCTTCGGACATCTTCTCGCTATAATAAGATGGAGGCGTTAGTATTATTTGCATCGCCCTACCTACAGTGCGGCTTGTGGGGGGGTCTGAAGGACTTGACACAGTGATGGGGGAAGGTGGACTTGGTTCTAGGGCAAGAGTGGTGTCTGGGTGGTCCTCGTCGGGGTCAGTGACGAACGGCTTCAGATCTGCTAGGCTAGCCATCCGACGCCGATTTGTCTCCATATGTTGGAGGCGTACCACATTCGGGGAGACGAATTTCTTCACGACGTAGGGTCCGTCGAACTTTTGCGCCAACTTTGCTGCAAATCCTTCGGCGGCGTTAGACAAGACGTGATGTTCGGCCCATACCTGAGTGCCCACCGTTGGTCGCCAGTCTCGATGGCGTAGGTTGTATTGTCTTGCCTGGTCTTAAAATGCCCTTTGTACATTCTGTTGCACTGCCTCGAAAACCTTGCGTAGCTCGGTGGCGCGTGTCTCGGGAGTTGTCTCTATTCTTCCACTTCTCGGGGTAACCTGGTCGTATAGTGCGTTCGGCAGACGGGGCTCGCGTCCTTGGACTAGGATTGCTGGGCTGAATCCGGTCGTGACCGAAGCGCTGGTATTTATGGCCAACATTATCTCCGGGAGCAATTCATCCCACGAGCTCTGGTGTCCCTCGATGTACTGGGCCAGCATAGTCTTTATCGTCCGATTTGCTCTCTCCGTCGGGTTCTGTTGGGGGCTGTAGGGGACGGTGTGTTGTAGCTCCATCCCGAGTTTCTCGCAGAATCGGTGAAAAGATCTGCTCGTAAACTGGGTCCCGTTGTCACAAACGAAACACCGCGGTGTCCCGAAGCGACAAAGGATCCGTTCTCGGAAGGCTCGTTCCAAGTGGGCAGTCGTAGCTTTGCGCAGCGGGACTAACTCCACCCATTTAGAGAATAAGTCGAAGAATACCAGGAGCATGGTGTTTCCGTGTTTCGAGCGTGGCAGGGGACCAATGAAATCCGAGCAGACAGTCCCGAAGGGTTCCGCTACTTGTCTGGTCAACATCTTCCCCGCAGGCTTCATCGTCGTACGTATCGGGTTACGTCTCGAAACAAGCCGGGCCATGCGCTTTGTCAATTTGAGGAGCCATGGGCACGTGATGGTTTCGGTTAGTACCGTCTGTAGTACTTCTTCCAGGGGTTGCCTCGACAGCGCATCAGCCACGACATTTAACTTAACCCGACGGTAGTGGATGTCGAATTGGTATTGCTGCAATTCCAGGGCCCACCTCGCAATTCGGCCAGTCGGGTTGTCAATGCTATTAAGCCACTTAAGGGCTAAGTGGTCTGTGATCACATCGAAACGGTAGCCCTCGAGGAAACATTTCAGCTTGCGGATGGCCCAAACAATCGCTAAACATTCCTTCTCCGTCGCTGAGTAGTTTTCTTCGGGCTTCGACAACCGTCGGCTGACGTACGCTATCACGCGCTCTGCCCCGTCTATTTCTTGTGTCAACACTGCTCCCAACCCAAAGTCACTGGCGTCCGTTTGTAGCACAAACTTGGCCGAGAAATCTGGGCAAGCAAGGACCGGAGCTTTGGTAAGGCGTAGTTTCAGCTCGTCGAACGCGGCCTGTTGTGGTTCACCCCACTCCCATCGTTTGCTCTTCCGGAGCAGTATCGACATCGGTTGCACTACCTCCGCTAAGTTTGACACGAACCTCCGGTACCACGATGCTATCCCCAGGCAGTGGCGCAATTCCCGGACGTTGGTTGGGGGAGTTAGTTTTCGGACGGCTGCGATCTTCTCGGGGTCGGTGTGTATCCCTTGTTCGCTGACGACGTGGCCTAGATAAGCAATGCTTTTGCGGAAGAACTTGCACTTGGCTTTGTTCAGGCGCAGATTTGCTTCGCGTAGACGGCGAAGAACTTCCTGAAGGTTCCGGAGGTGGTCGTCTAAATCCGAGCCCGTGATGATGATGTCGTCGAGATACGCGAAGGCATGTGGTTCCATGTCGGGGCCTATGACTCCATCGAGTGCTCTTTGGAACGTGGCTGGTGCGGAGTGTAAGCCAAAAGGCATGACCTTCCAGTGGAAAAGGCCTCGTCCCGGCACCGTGAACGCCGTGTATTGACGGCTGTTGCGTGCCATGGGGATCTGCCAGTACCCACTCTTTAGATCCGATGTGGTAATGTATTTCGCGTTACGAAGTCTCTCCAAGATGTGATGAATCCTCGGCAGTGGGTACGCATCCGGAACAGAGCGTGCATTTAGCTGCCGGTAGTCAATGCACATCCGGATGTCTCCCGTCTTCTTACCTACCAACACAATAGGCGCACTGTGGGGACACTTCGAAGGCTCGATGCAGTCGTTTTTCAGAAGTTCATCTACCTGGTCGTAGATGACCTTCTGCATCGCCGGGTTCTTCGGATAATATCTCTGTTTGATTGGTCTCTCATTGCGCATGGTGAACACGTGCTCTGCGATGTGTGACACGCCCTTCAAACCATCAAACAACGCTAGCTCGCGTTCCAGGAACTCCCGTACCCGAGGGTCTGTTTCCGCTTCACGGTCGTCTTCCATCTTGCCTGGGTCTGGTAAATCTTGGGCGACTGCGAAATGTTCGCTTCTTTTCCCCGAAGGGGAACGAGGACGTTGGGGTGGTACGCCACCCTCAAGTGGCCCTCGTGAAATACCGCCTTCCTGTCGTACAATCCTTTGCTGCTCTTCCTCGTCGACCGGTCTCATCTCGTTATCCTGAGGCAGCTCCGTTGACGCCATAAATGTCACCTCACGACTGCAGACAGCTGGTGGCTCACGGGTGCTCGGGTCTTCCTTTAATTGGTCGGATCTCGGGGCTGGTGTGGGTGGTTCCTGGTGGTGTTTTGCTATTTGCGCTCTCGGGGCTGGTGTGGGTGGCTCCGGGTGGTGGTCGGTTGTTCGTACCCTCCGTCGGCCAGTCGGGCTCTGAAGCATCCCGGGCGTCAGCTGCAGTTCCATGGCTCCGAAAGACAGGGTGGCTTCCACTGCGCACAGGAAGTCGATCCCCGGTTGAGATGTCCTGGTTGCCCACAGCGTCGACATGCGGTCTGGACGTCTATCAGTGTGTCCGGTCGGGGTCCGTTGCTGGCTCCGGGGGCACTGTCGCAAAACGGGTTGCGATGTCGAGGTGTCGGGGTGGGAACTTCTGAAATTGCTGTGGCTGGCTTATGCACCGAGTGGGGTCTCGTAGGTGCCTTCATCTGCCCTTCTCTCTCACGGACCATCTCATAATGTGTGGCCAACTGGGTAAGTTGGCTCAGGCAACTCACCTCATGACGTCGAATGTACAGCTGGTATTCCGGTAGTAAATTCTCGTAGATCCGGTCAAGCTCCCTGTCGTCCGTATACCCGGCACGCTGCATCATAAGCCGCAGCTGTACCATATAGCGCTTGAATGTTTCTCCGTTTCGCTGCAGGTGGGTGCGGATCTGATCTTCCAGCCTCTCGAAGTACCGTGGTAGCAGGTAGAAATCCAAGAACTCTCTTTTTAACCTGGTCCAGGCTTCCCCATACATATGACTGACCCTGAACCAACTCTCGGCTTCCCCAGTCAAGAGCTCCGAAATGGCCAGAGGTAAGCGATTCAGCTCGATTTGATGTGCTGCCGCCCTTTCCTCTACACGCCCAATGAAGCTAAGCGGGTCCGTGGTCCCGTCGAAAGTTATGCCCCAGCGGTGAACCTTCTCTGCCAGCATTCCATATGGGGCTTCTGGTCTGGTGCCTGTGGTGACTTGCGGCGAGCTGTGCCGGAGTCGTGGAGGTGATCGTCCTGCTAATCGTGTCGGGTCGGGTCTGGGAACAGCTCCATCGGTTTTAGTCACCACTATCTGGGGTTGGGCTGGGGCTACCGGGTTGGTATCGGAAAGTGAAGGACTCCTTGAGCGTGGTTTCCTTTCCGGATCGGCTGGTGAGCTGTCTCGGTATTTCGCCTCTAGCTCTGAGAAGCGTGCTAGCAAGGTGTCTGGGATACGAAGCCCGCTACGCGACTGCGTAGCTCAGTCACTGTGCCCTCGGCGTCGAGCCCGAACTCGCTGGCCATGGACATGAGTTCGTCCTTCCTGCGGTAGTAAATCCAGTTGTTGTTCACCATGATGTTGTATTGTCGGAGAAGTCTGTGGAATTTTATAATGATTTATTAATATCCTTTGATAGGATCTGTAAAATTTTTATTATTATTATCCTGCTGGAGGATCTGTAGGTTTATAATTACTATCCTGCTAGAGGATCTGTAGATTTTTATTTTTATTATCCTGCTGGAGGATCTGTAGGTTTTAATTATTATTATCCTGCTGGAGGAAGTTTTGTGTCGCACGAGATGTGTTCACTTTGATGACCGCGTCTTGACTACCTACTCTGGGCTCGCGGTCCGCCTTATATAGCGGCTCAGCTCTGTTGTTTGTCGGCAGCGCAGTCCTTATCAAGCTTGGCAGCGCTGCCCTTAGTAGGCGTCAGCAGCGCTGCGCTTATTGGGCGTCAGCATCCTCCGTCGCCCACGGCTGCGGAGGCAACAAAAAGTAGACTGCTGCGGCAAAGGGGGGTCGGGCGCTGACGGGTTTTCAAGGGACTTGCAAGGGGGTGAAGAGACTATATATATATACATTTTGAGGGTTTTGACAACAAAAGGACAGAAAACAAGGACACAAATATCACAGAAATACACAAGTAGGGCGACCCAGGACTCCCTAGGTACTATGCGGTTGTGGGTCTTTAAGCCACAATGATGTTGTGCTCACAAAAGTGTTTCCAGGGTCCCTGCTCGGGCGCCATCTGTAACGACGTAAATCTGGGGCTGGGGTCGGCGTCTCAGTCGCGCCAGGGTCGCTTACAGAAGATTTTTAAGTTGCTGGGACACTGGAGGAGCTGTACCGGGGCATACCTAGGGGTCGGGTCAATAGAGGAGGGCGTAGGTGAAGAGAGAAGGGAGTCGTGAGCATGCCTTACGCGCTGGCGGCGATTTGGGAGACACTCGAAGGAGTAGGCTGGTTAGCCCAGAGTATTACTCGGAGAACTAACCAACCGTTCCCCGAATGGCTCTTCGTCGCCGACCAGGGCGTCGGGTGTGGTTCTGTGGGCACGGGAGGGTGAGAGTTAAACAGCTAGCTGGTCAGGCTGAGGGTAAGACCGGAAGCCTGTGCACCAACTGCTGAATCCCATCCACCCGCGCCTGTCACCGGCCGCGTCCTTGAGAATCTCTCGGACGCGTATGAGAGATGCAAGTGAGAGGATTCGTCGCGGAATGCGTACTCGTCCCCCCCCCCCCCCCACTCGATCTCCCACAACGGCAACGCCTGGGTATTACCCACTTGTCGCTACACGTGGAACATACTCAAGAGGCAGGCGTCGCAGAATCTAGAGTAAGACTCGGAAGATTCGCTAACATACCCCTCAAGTCTGCCCCACATGGGCCATTTGGTGAGGCGCACCTAACCACCATTTCTCCACCCGTCGCTACCCATGGGACCCACCCAAGAAGCAGGCGTCGCAGAATCTAGAGTAAAACTCGGAGGATTCGCTTGCGTACTCCTCAGGTCTGCCCCACGGGAGCCACAGGATGAGGCGCTCACTAGCTGAAAAGGGGTAGAGGGGAATAAATAGAATACACAAACACTTCTACGTTTAAATATTTATTTATTTTTATTTAACAATTATCACTAAACATGGCCCTAGACCGCACCAAATCTACATGTGGTTGCCTGAGCAACCGTTTAGGCCCATCGCAGATGGCTGACACTTACCCACCAATCTGTGTGTAAATGTACGAACGGTGTGTGTGTGCTTGGGTGTGCCTGTGTGTGTGGGTGTATGCCTGGGTGTGCGTGTGTTTGTGGATGATCGTGTGCCGTGTGTAGATCTGGGTGTGCGAACGTATGTGCCGGGCGTGTGTGTGTGTGTGGATGATCGTGTGCCGTGTGTAGATATGGGTGTGTGAACGTATGTGCCGGGCGTGTGTGTGTTCCTGGGTGTGTGCGTGTGTGTCAGCGTGTATTTTCCTGGGTTTTTTTTTTTCTTTTTTTATTCCGTGGTGATAAATAATAACCTACATTAAACTATACAATAAATACAATCATAGACATTGCCAGCCTCTGCGGGACCGCCGCGAAGCATTGCTTCGCAGAAGCAAAAGCAATTTCTCTGAAGCCATCGCCCTTAAGCGTTCTAGACGCCTCAGCTCCGCCATCGTAGAAGCTGCAAGTCCGCAAACCGCATGCCATACCGCCTCCCTCTCTAGCATAAGCTCCACCAGGTTTGTTGGCGAAAGGGGCTGACCAATCAGGGTCTCCACCTGCAGACGTTCCTGGGCGAATCGCCCACACTGGAAGAAAACATGGCTTACGTCCTCCTCCGTACCATCTCCGCACCAGCTACACTCTGAACTGGAGTCGTGCTTGAACCGCCTTAAGTAACTCCTAAAGCAACCATGTCCCGTTAGCAGCTGAGTGAGGTAGAAGGTGACTGACCCGTGCTTCCTCTCTAGCCATCGCCGCACATCGGGTATCAATAGGTGCGTCCAACGCCCTTTTGCATTCCAGTGCCGCTGCCAGGCCTCTAGGCTCCGCTCGCGGGCTGCAGCCCTAGCTGCTCTTCTCTCCGTTGGTGCTGCTTCCAGGACCGCTGCGGCTTCTACTGCTAAGCTGTGGATCGGGATCATACCAGCAACCACCAGCGCTGCATCCGAGGAGACTGTGCGGAAGGCGCAGCAGTCGCGAAGGGCAGAGAGCCGGTATGATGACGCGATACCCTTCATGTAGGTGGCCACCGAAGTTGCGCCGACCCAAATTGGGGCAGCATACAGCACTATGGATTTCAGGACGCTCGTGAGCAGCAGCCTCGTTTGCTGTTTAGGACCCCGCTTATTAGGCATCATCCTCGCAAGGGCTCGCACGGATTCAGCTGCCTTCCGGTGAACGAATGCCAGGATAGCGGATACAGTCCTTGGACCGCATTGTGACGCCTCCCACCGTGAAATCCACATACCACACCTTTTTTCGGCTGCTGATGAGCACCGCCTCCGTCTTTTGGGCAGCTAGTTGAAGACCAACAGACGACAGCCACCGCGTCACTGCGTCTAAGCACCAATCGCAGAGCTCTGTAACTTGCCGTAGGTCTTTAGCTACCAGCACCAGAGCGACGTCGTCAGCATATCCAATAGCGCTCGCACCATCCGGTAACTGAAGCTGTAGGATCCCGTCATACATGATGTTCCACAGGAGAGGACCCAGGACAGATCCTTGTGGAACACCTGCAGAAACGGCGTACTCCTTCTCCCCCTCGTCTGTTTGGTAACGCAGCCTACGGTTGTCAAAGTAGCTCCTCACAATTGCTACAAGGTAGTCTGGCACTCTAAAACTCACCAGGGCATCCAAAATGAAGCTCCAATTCGCGGAGTTAAAAGCGTTCTTAACGTCTATGGTCACAACAAGACAGTAATGCTTACTTCCAAAGCGCCAGCGGGTGCCTGAGATTGCTTCTGCGGCTATACTGACTACCGACCTGATGGCATCGGTGGTAGATCTCGCCCTCCTGAAGCCGAATTGCAGCGGTGATAGTCCTCCAGCGTTTTGCACGGCGTCATCCAGCCTAGCAGCTATGATTGGCTCGAAGACCTTGCCACTATTGTCAATGAGACAAATAGGCCGGTATGCTGACGGGTCATCAGGAGGCTTATCTGGCTTAGGCAGCAGGACGAGTTTCTGCACCTTCCACCTGTCCGGAAAGGTGCCCTCTCGCAGACATTTGGTGTACATCAGGGCAAACAATTCTGGCTGGAGCATGATTGCTAGATGCAGGCACCGATTTGGGACACCGTCGGGACCAGGCGCTTTGTTGGCTGATAGCTTCTGTGCTGCCAGCTGCACTTCTTCCAAAGAAACTGGAGACACCTTCATGCATGGAAGCCGCGCCAGCTGGCGAAAGCGGGTTTGCGCACTGAGGAAACAGAGTTGCCACTTTTTCCTTCATGCGATCTAGCTCCATAGGCGTAACGTTGGTGCCTTGGCTGACACGCTTGAAGACCGTCTTGTAGGCTCTTCCCCAAGGGTCCTTGTCGGCTGAGTCACACAGCTTAAGGAAACACTCCTTTTTGCTGGCTCTGATGGTGTTCCTTAGCACTTTTCTTGCGACCTTAAACTCAAGCTGCAACGAGCGAGTTTCCCCCGACCCTCGTGTGGCTGCTCGCTGAAAACGCCTCCTCGATCTCAGGCAGGCTCGCCGAGCCTCAGCTATTTGATCATTCCACCAAAACACGCTGGTGTGATGGCGTCTATAGGCCTTCCTCTGGGGCATGCTCGCATCACACGCAGCTTCCAGCTGCTGAGCCATCTGTTCCACCATATCATGCGCCGGACCACCTGCTACCATATAAGCAATGGCATCTGCAAAACTCCTCGTGTTGAGAGACTCAACGCGGTAATTTACACCAGGGTTGGGCCTTGCCGGCACCCGCAGCCTTTCTCCAACCGAAAACATGATGGCCACGTGGTCGCTTCCAGTGTAGCAGTCACTTATGTACCACAGTGCCGAACGGGCGAGAGCACTGCTCACATAGGTGAGGTCAATAATTGACCCAGCACGTCCGCTGTTAAAGGTGTTCTCTGACCCAGTGTTAAGAAGGACAAGGTCGAGGGACGCAAATGATTCCACAAGGATGGTACCCCTGGCGTTCGTAGACGGGCTGCCCCAGTCGGTTGACCACGCGTTAAAGTCGCCAGCAATTATAGTGTTGCTGCGACCCCTGGAGTCGTCCGCTATTTCCATAAGCACCGCTTCGAACTCGCCGATCGTGAGACTTGGTGCTAAGTAGCAGCTATAAAACCAGAGATCTCCTAGTTTCGCACGCACGAAGCAGTTGGAGGCTAGAATGTGCGTAAAGGGGGACTGTAGGTCACCACAGCTCCACACGGCAGCTTTCCCAGATCTATCCGAAGCCAATGCGAATCTTTGACTTCTCCACGAGGCTCATCGCTTTAGCCGCCGGTAGGCCCAGGTTTGCCGTTTGAAGGCCAGACCTCGTACGACGCAGCGTCTTAACGACGTCAATATCCATCGTCGGGTCTCCTAATGCTGATCTGACCGCATCCAGGACCTCTTCCTTCGTCGCCAGCTCGTCAAGGTCGCAGATCTCTACCTGGTTGGTGTCGGACAGTGTTTTAACGGTTGCACGCCCACCCAGCACCTTGCCGACTGCGAGCTGAAGCTCATTTGCGCTGTGCGCTGGCTGTTTACCAAGCCGTAGCAGCAAATCACCGTTGGCCGTCTTTCGGATTGTTTCCACGTCCCCTCGGAGATGCGCAAGTGATGGCTCACTCCTGACCACTTTAAGGATGTTTGCAAAGCTGCAGTCACCCAGACCGGATACGGTGACAGCATCCGCCCGCGTGCGTGCTGTCTTGCCTTTGTGGCCAACTACCTTGGACCAGGAATTCTGCTTTGTCAGTGTTGATCCACGGGGGGGTTCAGGTCCTTGATTTGGGGCACTGAGAGATACCCTGCTTTTTTTGGGGGGGGGGGGTATTGCGGTGAGAGCTAGATGGCTCGCGGAGACGTTTCGGCGTTCCCGCCGCTCCCTTGGCTAGACCATCTGAAACATTTTTGCTCCTAGCATCTTTGTTGATACCTCCAGCAGCAGTTGGCGTTGTTTGTATTGCCTTCTCCTGAACATCATTTGTCACCAAGCTCATGGCTCGCCTTTGTAGCTCTATGAGCTTTGCAAGCTCTTCACGCTCCAAGTTGTTAATATGCCTTTTGGTGTCAAACCGGGCACTGATACCTCCTATACAATCCCCCATTTGCTCCAGGATGCACCTTAAAGTGACAGGTGGCTTAGAAGAGCAGCCTGCTCCCGCATAATTAAAAGCTCCTCGGGCATACGGTGGTGCCGCTACAGCTACCACTTCAGCTGGAGAAGTTGCCTCCATAGCTGGGGATACTGCGTTTAGGCAAGGCATAGCTGACGCTAGGTTAAGCTGCAGCGCCGGTGGGGACCGCGGCAGCGCCAGCCTACGGACGAAGGGCGAGGCATCATCCGGCATTTTGGTAACAGTGGGTACCTAGCAGAGCTTCGCAAGCAATCCCACGGTGACCCAAAGTTTCCCTTAGGTTTTTTACCGGCGGGGGTTATACCGCCCCTGATCGGTCACCAGAGCCCCACGGTGCACCGCCTCAGCGTGGGGGGTTGGTAATAGCCGGTTCCGTGGCTTTTTGCTTATTTATGCTTGGAAGCTCCTACTTAGGTTGCAGCGGAAAGATAAGCGCCTGTGTGCTGTGCTACGCCAAACACCGACCCCTTTGAGTATGCCACGAATTTTGTCACACCCGGTACACTAACCTTAAGCAGTGAAGACACCTCCAGCTAGCGACAGCGCCACCTGTTACCAACACGGGGAACCAGGTAAGCGCAGCTTGATCGGATGGCAGCACTGACGCGAGACACCAGCCCAGGGATGTAGCGCTATCAGCTGGCACAGCAGCTGCGGTCAGCCTAAAATACAAAAATGCACGCAACCAACAAGAAAATGTGTTGCACTGTGTGTACTTTGAGAACGCACACCAACGAAACTGGCAAAAAAGGCGCGAGCGGTCAGCTTCTAGAAAAGGCTTGACCAGGCAACGATGGAAACCACCAAGGATCACGCCTGGCGGCATCACTCGGGTGCTCAGGTATGTGGCCAGGAACTTCCACAGTACTAGTACAATCGGATTTTTCTCTTGTTATGCACAGATAAGCACCGAAAAACCTCAGTAAGACGGAGCCACCAAAAAACACGATCGCACTTGGGAAAACGCAACTTGTGTGTGTATTTCCTGGGTGTGTGTCTGTGCGTGTGCCTGTGTGTGCCTGGGTCGATCCGTGGGTGTGTGTGTGTAGGTGTGCATGTGCCGTGTGTGGATATGGGTGTGTGAACGTATGTGCCGGGCGTGTGTGTACTCCTGGGTGTGTGTAGATGTGCGTATGCCGGGTGTAAATATGTGGCTGCTGGGTGTCGTTCCTGGGTGTGTGTGTATTTGAGTGTGCCTGGTGTAAATGTGTCGCTGTTGGGTGTCGTTCCTGGGTGTGTGTGTATTTGAGTGTTCCTGGTGTAAATGTGTCGCTGCTGAGTGTCGTTCCTGGGTGTGTGTGTACTTGAGTGTGCCTGGGGTAAATGTGTCGCTGCTGAGTGTCGTTTGTGTGTGTATATTCCTGAGTGTGCGTCGACTTGGCGCTGCCACTGTCACTGGTCAACTCCTACTGGCCGTTGTTGTTGTTGTTGCAGTGGCTGCTGTGGTGCGCTGCTGTTGCAGGCTGCGGTGGCACGCTGCTATTGCAGACTATGGTTGTTGTTGCGGTGGCTGCTGTGGTTGCTACTGCTGTTGTTGTTGTTGTTGCTGTGGCTGCGGTGGCACGCTGCTATTGCAGGCTATGGTTGTTGTTGCGGTGGCTGCTGTGGTTGCTACTGCTGTTGTTGTTGTTGTCGCTTTCACTGTCGCGTACCGGTTATAGCAAGCTCGCTCGAAAAACTGATCTTTTGCATTAAAATTGCAATATCATTTTCTCGCCGTCTTCTTCTTCTCTTTTTTTGGGTCCCCACACGTCGTTTCTCTGCTGGTTCCGATAGTGAACCAGCGCTCACATTCGCGTCGCGCTTGCGCAAATGTGCGCGGAACATGCATGGTACGCACAACACAAGGTAACATATATGACATCACGGACGGAAGACATAAATGTGCGGTAGTTTTCTGCTACCTCACAATTTGGATTCAAATTCTGTGGGTTTCTTAAATTTTGAAGATTTGTATTGAAATTCTGTTGGTTTCTATAACCTGAGTTGTTGTGGTTTTGATATTTGGAAGTATAATTGTTTTTGTTTGGTTTGCTGCAAGTTGTGTTACCTGAGCTCTTGGATCTGTCAGATACGTAATCTTCATAAACTCCTTTTTTCTGTGCTACTTGTATTAATTTATTCACTGTGGTTACATCGTAGCTAGCTAGCTGCATATACAATCGGTCAGGCAACTTCTTACTAAGTACATCTTTTATTGTACTGTTCATTGCATTTGTACATAGTGTTGTATTCTGTTGGTTGCCTTCTATTATTAGCTTATTGATAATGACAAAAGACTTAGTTTCTAATTCTTCGACGAACTTACGTATGCTTCCTCCGTATTGGGTGTAATACAGCTTCCTTCCTGGTTAAGCGCTTGGCTTAGGTTGGCGTCTGATAAAATTCTTAAAGTCACCTTGGAATTTTTATTTATTTTGATGTTTGATGTTTGATTTGTAAAAAGTTTTGTTGGTTAAAGAAAACAAATTTTCTTTTATTTTTTCTTGCACTTGAGGCGTTGCGTGACTTTTGTTTCTTTTCGAAGAAAAGTTTTTAAGGATCACGAGGTCCTTGTGCGGATTTATTGATCTTGTTGATTTTCTTTGCTTGGGTATCATGAGTTTGTGTTCCTGCGTAAATAAAAATCTGTGCTGGGGTTCTGCCTGTTGTGCTGTGTATTATTTTATGGTTGTACGTATAAAGGATTGTTTCGAACTTTGTTAACTTGTATTCGGGGTCAGTGTCCGTGTTTATGATTCTCAGTTTTTCGTTAATTGTTTTATGAAATCTTTCTACGTCTGAAATTCCGTTTTTGGTTGTTGTTATTTCTATTTTAACATTTTCTGATTCTAACCATATTTTAAGAGCTGCGCACATGAATGCAGAATCCTTATCTGCTTTTATTTCTAACGGTTTTCCCATGTCATTGAGTATTTTGAGGATTGCCCTGTTTGCTTCTAACCAATCTTTTCCATTTACTTCAACTAATGTAGCGTATTTTGAATAAAAATCTATACATGACAAAAACTGTTTGTTGTCTACCATGTAAAAATCTGTTACATATTTTTCTCTTGGGTTGTAGATTTCGGGGGTTAGTTCAAATATAAACTTTGTATTTCTATGTTCTGTTTTCGCTATATTACAAACTTTGCATTCGTTTATTATATTTTGGATTAATTTCTGGTAATCTGGGTAATAGTAGTTTGTTTTAAACATAGCTATTGTCTTTTCTATACCTGGATGCAAATGCTTCTTGTGGTTTTTCAAAATGATTTTTTTAAAGTCTGAATAAGTTTGGATGTCAATTAATTTGGTGGTTGCTCTCAGTGTTCTAATTGGATTGTCTGTATTTATTATGTCTACATAAGCTTTTTGGAATATTTCGTAGTCACCATTGTGTGGGAAATATACTACACTATTTTTTGCACATAAATATTCTTTTATTAGCTCTTTTGCTCTCTCTAATGTCATCTCTGTATAATTTATAATAATTGTTTTTTTGTGAAAGTAGCTTATTTTCTTTACGTCTTCTATATTGTTTTTAATAAATTCTATTTGGTGGTTGTAATTATTTAAGGGTCTTTCTGTGATTTGAATGCAATTTTGATGGTCTTCGCATGCGCTGTGTATTGTTGCTGCTAAGCTGTCTTGTGTATCTCCCATGAAATTTTCCTCTAATTTAATTCTTGAAAGTGCATCTGCTACATAGTTCTCTTTACCTGGTAAATATTTAATTTCATATCAAATTCGTTTAGCCTGATCTCTCATCTCTGTAATTTCATATTTGGGTCTTTAATGTTTTCTAACCAAACTAAAGGTTTGTGGTCGCTTAGGATTTCGAATTTTCTACCGTACCGATATGATCTGAAATTTTTAGTAGCCCATATTATAGCCAAGTGTTCTTTTTCTATTGCGGAATAATTAATTTCATGTTCATTTAGGGTTCTGCTTGTAAAGCATATTGGTTTGTGATCCTGTGATAAAACTGCTCCTAATGCATAATTACTTGCGTCTGTTGTCAGCGAAAATTTCTTGTTAAAGTCAGGATAAATTAATATTGGGTCAGATATGATGAGTAATTTTAATTTTTCGAATGCATCTTTATACTCTTTCTCGTTTATATTTATTTTTGCTCCCTTTTTAACACGATTATATTAGCTTCACTTGTATGTTTGTATGTAACTCTCCTTTGGACTAAAAGCAAGTGGCTTATTACTGTCAGTATATCCCACTAACTCAAGTTCGTTCGTTGGCCGAGCGGTCTAAGGCGCGGGTATAAACTCTTCCTCGTAGTTGATCTTAGCTTTACAATTTGTTAGGAACGTTCGGCCTAATAGGATGTCAAATTTCTTTGAGAAATCATGAATGTAAAATTTTTGATCGGTCGGACAAAGTCTACTTGGTGCTAACGATATGCTTTCGTTAATAATTACTTTTCCACTTATTGTATGACAAATTAAATTTTCTTTTGATTTTTTATAACTAAGGAAACTTTTGCTCATTAAATTGATCGACGAACCCGTGTCTACTTAGCATTTCAAAGGAATATCGTTCATAATTATATTTATGAACGGTGTTCTATTTTCGATTCCGAGGCTGTTTGATGAAATTTTCGGATGTGTCCATTTTTGACTGTTCACTATAGCCTTGGCGTGTTCTTTTAAATGGTGGATTTGGTGCATTTGTTCTGAACGGATTTTGTTGGTAATTGATTGGATTTTGAGTTCTACCTTCATATAGTTTTTGTTGGAATTCCCTAAATAGTTGTGGGTCATGTGTTGCGGTTTTTTTGATTGGTTTTGGTATCTATAACTATGGAACCTTGGATTCAAATTCTGTGGGTTTCTAAAATTTTGAAAATTTGTATTGAAATTCTGTTGGTTTCTATAACCTGAGTTGTTGTGGTTTTGATATTTGGAAGTATAATTGTTTTTGTTTGGTTTGCTGCAAGTTGTGTTACTTGTGCTCTTGGATCTGTCAGATACGTAATCTTCATAAACTCCTTCTTTTGTGCTACTTGTTTTAATTTATTCACTGTGGTTACATCGTAGCTAGCTAGCTGCATATACAATCGGTCAGGCAACTTCTTACTAAGTACATCTTTTATTGTACTGTTCATTGCATTTGTATATAGTGTTGTATTCTGTTGGTTGCCTTCTATTATTAGCTTATTGATAATGACAAAAGACTTAGTTTCTAATTCTTCGACGAACTTACGTATGCTTCCTCCGTATTGGGTGTAATACAGCTTCCTTAGTAACTCCTCGTACGATGTTTTCGTCTTGTAGGTGCTGATCAGGATATCTCTTAGTGTATTCCAGTCCGAAGCCATGTGTCTTAGCGATGTCCTTTGGGCATCTCCATGTAGTTGCATTTCCACTGCGCTGAACAACACATTCTGTTGTCTGCTATCCTCAGTTGGGTATAGTTTCATGATGAATTCGATTCTGCTGATGAAAGCGCTTAGGTCTTCTGTTTCTCCTCCAAAGCTTGGTATTTGCCTGATTTGGTTAAGCGCTTGGCTTAGGTTGGCGTCTGATAAAATTCTTAAAGTCACCTTGGAATTTTTATTTTATTAAGAATACGCCGAAATGTAGAATCTTCATCACAAACTGAAAATCGTCTATCAAGTCTGAGAGAATATGCGTCTCAATCGCGTGCCAGAGAGTCGAGTATCGAGCGTTCGCAGCGGCTTACTGAACAAAAATTAAGAACCTCTCAAGTGCACGCGCGAGAGTCAAGTACTGAGCGTTCTCAGCGGCTTGAAGAGCAGAATGCAAGAAATACACAAGGTCGCCATAGGGAATCAAGCAATGAGCGTTCCCAACGCCTTCAAGATCACAGAGAGCGATAACAGGTGTACAGAGCTAGAGCTCGCAATCAAGTTTTAGCTCATAGTTGTCAAGGAGTTATTTAGCCGGGGTATAAACTCAGTCCGGCCAGACGCACCACACAAGAATATTTATATATTTTTGGTGGGACTCTAACGCGCGCGGTTTTACAAGTTGGAAGGGGAAACGCTGGCGTCGACACCAACGCGACAGCCGGCACACTCAGCAGCCAGAGTATAAAGCGACTCAGCTTGACTCGCGTCCAATCCAAGCGTCTTAGTGATATCTGTGCCATCATCAAACTTTAGAAAGGTCTCTTTGTCTTCATCAGGCACCTGTTGAAGCACGCTAGGATCATTGGAACACCATTTCTGAAGCTTGAAATTCCCTTTCCGTAAAAGACTGACTGTTTGATGCATGACTTCAACTACTTCTTGGGCAGAGTCGCCTCCAGTGATGAGATCATCTACGTAAAAATCGCTCAAGACCACCTTAGATCCAACAGGAAACGATCTTCTTTCATCAATGGCCAATTGCTGCATGGCCCGAACTGCCAGAAAAGAAGCTGGCTTTGTGCCATAGGTAACGGTATCGTGTTTGAAAACTTGAATTTTCTGATGAGGCGCATCACGCCAAAGGATGCATTGCAGGTACGAGTCGGATTCAGCCATCCTAACGCACCTATACATTTTGCAAATGTCACCAGTCAAAGCTACTGGAAATGTTCTAAATTGCAAAAGAGTGCTGAAAAGCTTGCGTTGAATTGTTGGGCCTGTCATGAGGATTTCATTAAGCGAATAACCAGACGAAGACACAGCTGAACCATCAAACACAACTCTAAGCTTAGTGGTTGAGCTATCCTCTTTCAGCACGCAATGATGAGGTAAATAATACTTGCAGCGACTTAGCATGTGCGACTCAACAATAGACATGTGATTAAGGTCCACATACTCTTTGATGATCGCGGAATACTGAGACTTCAACTCAGGATGACGCTCCAATTTGCGTTCCAGGTTACAAAAACGGCGATAAGCTTGCTGATAGGAATCCCCAATCAGATCCACAGGATGTTTAACTGGAAGGCGAACCGAATATTCGCCAGTGCCTAAACGAGCAAAAGTTTGTTTAAAATGGGCTTCACAGTCAAGTTCCTTCTTAGTAGATTCATTTACTACACTAGAGCAGGATTCTAACTCCCAAAAATGACGTACGATTTCATCAAGTTTATGATCAGGGCTAGTAGTTGGCGTTGAAATCGAGCGAGTGGCCATCAATGAGGCAGGGCTTGTTGACGACGTTCCTCCTGTCACTATCCAATCTAATTGAGTTTTTTGGAGAATGGGTTAGCCTAGAGCGAGTTTAATTTGGCCAACGCATAACAATTCAAAAAACAGAGCAGCTCCAATTAGAAGATCGATTTGTTGCGGCTTAAAGAATTCTGGATCAGCCAATCGAATATTTGAGGGTATATTCCAACGATCAGTGCTAACACCATAGCTCGGCTGATTTCCAGGAATAGACGGAGCTATTAAAACTGAGATGCTAGCAGCGTAGTCAGTTGTTCTCGATTTAAGACTTATATCAGCTGCATAGCCTTCTGAGACAACACTAGACTCCCCTAGTCCTGAAATCGAAGTAGGCGACCGATGCTTACGTAGATGGAGGTAGTCAGATAAACGGGATGTAATAATGTGCACCTGCGAACCAGAATCGAGTAGAGCACGGCAAGGAACAAGAACACCAGTGCGACTCCTAATGCTGATGACAGCAGTTGCCAATAGCACAATGTCTTGACTGAGATTTTGGGCTACAAGTGTTGACGAGGATTTTGCAAAAGGCGCATGCGGAGCAGATATATTTGAGAACCCTCAATCTGAGTCTCAAAGTGAAGAAGAGTGTGATGCTTGTAGGTGTAAACGTTGCCATAGCGTGTTCCACATTTTCCAACCTTTGACATCGTCTATCCAAAAAAGCCATGAATTGTTCACAGGTCGGGATTGTATCCATCGGTGCTGTCTCCTCCCAACTGGTCTGAGTTGCCTTGTCCACTTTCTGTAGCAAGCTGTGCACAATAATAAAGCCTGCAATCTGCTCAACGCTGCCCATGCCTTGAAGAGCGCGGATGTTGGCGTTTACGGTATCCGAAAGGGTTCGAAGTTTAACCGCTTACGACGACTCGATGCAATCCACACCCAAAATCTCAGTGACATGTGCCTGAAAATAAGACGCTTATTATTAAACCGCGATGATAACTTTCTCTTATTAAGTTCGCGGCGCAAGCTAGTCTCAACGAGTATTGATAATTCATCAAAAGATTCACGCACTTCACTCCCGATTTCATTATAATCCAGCTCCTCCAATGCGTAATGCATACTGTTGAATTGCTGCTGCGAGCTTTCAAGACCTTTAAGCCGGATCGCCAACTCCTCTTCGCTGAAATGCCCAATATACTCCGGAGCAATAGCTTTGGCCATCCGCTTCACTTGCTCGTTAATAGCCTTGGCCTTAGCTTTATAAAACGGAGCACCAAGTGACGGAACTGCAGGATGATTAATCACCTCAACAGTATTCGGCATGTTGAATATGTTTTTGATTTTATATGTACACGCACGCGAAATAAAGTTCTAGAGCCACTGAATGTCGGACACTTGCAAGCTATTGTTCAAAGAACAGAGTATGTCAATCACAATTCAATTTATTGCCTCGAAAAACACTTTCATATATTACAGTTTTGTATGCACTGAATTCTTGCGATTTACTTATTTTTGGAAGTGCAGCTGGTAACAACGTAACGATTTAATTGCACCAATATACCAAGGTCAAAAGGGCAAACACCTTGAGCACAAGCAAATGCAAAGCGAATCGGGAGCAGCAATAGCAATGCAGAAACGATTGCTGCAGCGGTAAAATGTTTAAAGAGACAAGAGAAGATAATGCGCGGGCGTCAATGCAGGTCAAACACCTTAATGCAAAAGTGAACTCAAAAACGAAGCGACAACAGCGAAAACGATAAAAGAGCGCGGGCGCGCTTTACTAACTCTATAAGTTAAATAATTTTTAATTATTTAAACAAATGCAGAGTATCACGTCGGGGTCACCAAATGTTGAGCTATTGAGCTTTTTCAATAGCTATCGAATTTCCGAAATGTCACTCAACAAATTATAAATGCTGCGAGATTGCATTGATGAATATAGTACATATATTTTAATTTGCCTTCGTGCCCGAACTTAAATTACTTTACAAATTTTAAAGTTGTGTATTGCAACTAACCCCGATTTGGGCTGTGCAATAAGAAGCGATTTTTTCGTTTGTCGCGAGACAGACAAACGACCGAAGTTGAGCTACCGACGAATTTGATAAAACTGAACGGCTGCAGAACTGCAGCTGCGGCTTGCACTCAGCTGAAGGCCAAGGGAAAACAATAGAGAATGTGATAAACTAAATATAAGAGCTTATGCAAAATAATAGTTGGACATTACGTTAAGTTGCTCTTATGCTGCGCAGAGCATGATAGGTTATAGCGATTAGAGAGAGAGAGAGTTATGGTTCTGTTGATGCTGGTTTTTGTTTAGTTAACTGCGTAACCAAACAAAAATATTAATCTGTCCTGCCATAAGTTTTTCAAACACTTTAGATAAAAACGGCAGTATAGCAATTGGCCTAAACTCGTTGTTTAATTTTGGAATTGGTATTATTTTTGCCAGTTTCCACTTCTCAGGGAATGTGGATGACATAATAGCAGTATTTATAATGTGTGTGATGTGGCCGATTATGTTTGGTAACAGTAATTTAATGAATTTTGGGTTTACGTTATCCAAGCCGATAGCGTTAGATTTAATTTTTAATATTGCATGCAGGACATCACATTGGTTAACACATTCAAATTCAAAACAATTACTACAGTGGTTTAACGGTACACAATTTTCACACGGATTACTCACAGCTATAGGAACATTGAAGTTGACAAATTTATTGTTAAGTATATCTACATCTTCGTCATCACATATCACAGATTTATCTTTTCCAACGCCCATATTGTTTAATGTTTTCCAAGATTCTTTGGTTGATATTGCGTTATTAAATGTATTACGAAAGAAATTGCGCTTAGAATTTTTAATAGATTGATTTACGTTTCGTCTGTTGGATTTAAAAGTCGATAGTAATAGTCCGTCCTGTATCGTTTCCATTTATCGTAAGCCTCATCCCTGTGTTTAATTGCACTTTTAATATCATTATTAAACCAGGACTTTAGAGCTGGTTTTGTAATTTTAGTTTTTAATGGAATAAACTCATTGTAGAGATAGTCAATATTATGCTGTAGCACGGTAATTTGGGTGTCAACAGAAGGAAGGTGGTAAATGCCACCCCAGTCACAATTGCAGCATGCTTCAACTAGTGAGAGTTGATCAATATTTTGAAATCTCTAAAAGTTATTATTTGTTTTGAATATATGAGATGCATATCATAAGTCAGGAAGATAAGGTCATGCTTAGAAAACGCAGGTACGGAGAGTTGGTCATAATGTAATATGTTGTAATTTTTATTAACAAATATTACATCGAGAAGCGTGCTTGTGTTGCGTGTGAAATGTGTCGGTTCCGTCGAGTTTACTACTGATAAGCCAAGTGACTGCATTTCATCAGTCAGATGTTGTTCTTTTAGTACATTACTGTTCAGGTCACCTGCTAATATTATGCCAGTATACGTCAGTGTTATATTTGATAGCACATCTATAAGCCTAGAGTAGTCAATATTCTTGTGTGGTATATAATACCCTAATCATTGCTTGGCTGTTCGATCTGGACACATTCATATTGCAAGACATCTAAGTTGATAATAAAATCCTACCAAAAGCACACCTAAACTGCGGGAAAAAACAAAATCAAAAAGCACAAATAAAATTTAAAAGCTAAAATTAAGAGAAACATATTACACCTAACATTTAAGAGAACAAACTTACAAACAACAACAATTGATATGCAGAAGCTAGGTCCGAAAAAGATCGTCCGGTACCGACGTCGAGCTTTCAGCGCGCAGTTGAGAAAGCTGTTGTGCACTCTCTATGCAGATTAATTCTCCACCCACCGTAAGCTTTACGTGGACAAGCGAGCGACGGCAAAAGACAGCAGTCAGTTGTTTTTGTTTTTTCGTTCTCATCGCTTCTTTGAATAAGTTGTAATTGTCTTTGCTTAGTTGTTCGTTAATGTAAATCGGAACCAGACCGCGTGTTTCAATGCCAATTTGTTGAAGGCTAAGTTGTTGCTTATTAATTCGCCTAAAGTGACCTGCCGCGCGCAATAAATTAATTTTTTCGTGAACAGAGTCTAAACGAATTAATATTGTGGGGTCAGCAACCGTCGCTGCAGATTGTCTGACCCTAAAGATGTCACGAAGCCTCGGTGCCGGTGTGACACCCAGTGAAAAACACAATGTGTTAAATATTGTGCGCAGCTGCTCCCCATCTGCTAGCGGCACGCCGTGTAGCCTTAACTCAGTGGCTACACTTGCATTTTCCTGGGCACTGAGCTTGGCCTCCAAGGTGGCCAACTTTGTTTTTAAGAGCTGTGAGTCAGCAGCATCATCCTCCAGTTTTTGAACCCGACGCATCAGGCTCTGCAAATCTTCACACATGCCGTCTAGCCTGCCATTAAGAGCAGTGAGTATGCGTTCCTCGCACTCACTCACCTTCGCCGCGATCACACCCGCTTGCTCGTCAAAGCGTTGGTTTATGAGCTGGAGGATTGCAGCTCCATCGATGGACTTGCTGGTTTTGATCTCTCCGGCAGAGTTCTCTCGCTGACGCTTTGTGATGGGTGCCATGCTGATTTGTTTGGCAGTGTAAATGAGTGTTTTTTTATGTTTTTGAGTGTTTTTCGTGCGATTCGTATTCTTTGTAAACACAATATTTAAGTTTTGTTTTTCTGTTTAAATTTGATGTTTATTTCAATACCAATTAGACTGCGCCAAATTTGTGTCTAGTGTTTTTTGCTTTATAAACAATTCAACTTTAAACTTTGAACAGAGACTCGGAGCTCACAAGAAACATGACCGCTGGGCTTTGCTTCTCTTCTTCTTTTAAGTAAGTTCTGGTTTTTTTAACCAAATCGTGAACCTCTTCGGAGAACTTGTGGTATGGGTGAGACTCCTCTAACTTAGAGTTTTGATCAAGACATTGTTTTTCTTGAAAATAGTCCACTTTTCTTCAAGGATTTTGGCCTTGGCTTGGTAGTAGCCAGGTTTTGCCTTCCGCTCTGCTGGGTCCTTTTTTGTGTTCTTTATAAGCCTTGATACCTCCTGGCTTATTTCTTCCTGCGCATCTAGGACATCTTCCAATACGAGTGATTTCTCTGTGCTCATTTTGTCGCCTTGTTGACAATGACTAAGCTACCAGAATCACGGTTGTTAGTTGTTGTATATAGCTCTTTGATTACCAAAGAAGAAGACAGGATCCTTCCTAGGAGTCCTGTGTCGGGGTCACCAAAATGTACCTGTAAAAGGTGTGTATGTATTGTTAGCATCCAGTACAAACTGACTGCTTTATTGTTGTCGCAACTGGACTGCAGAGAATAATGAATGTATCTTTGTAGGTTGTACTAAGAACACTGATTTTATTAACGAAAATTTATATTTATAGGAAATAATAGCTTAGTTTTACAGTTTTGTGGTGTCAATTAAAATTAGGTTATTGTGTACTCAGCAGTTGCTTGCAATGCAGAATAGCATATTTAGCGACTACCGGTTGGCTGGCCGCTACTGTTGCGACATATTGCATGCATTGTGCAGTCAGCGATATTCTGTGTGCTCAGCATAATTTGGTGTTGCTTGAAGTTTTATTGGGTTAATAAATGTAGCGCATTGTGTATGGTCTTGACCTAGTTTTACATGTGTTAATAATTTGTGTGTGATTCTTACATAGTTATGTGCAGTTATTTGATATCTTATAATATAATATGTGCTAACTTGTTTATGACTTAACAGATATAATAAACAGCAACACTTTGTTGTTGTCTAAACATTAAACAGAGCAGCGACACTTTTTCGTTGCATAAACAATAAGTCAAGCACCCAGTGCTGTAACATGATCGCGTAAGAATGCAACGCGCACAACGATGCCGCGTCAGCGTTCTCACGCTTTGACCATTTACTATACATATGTGTATAATCTCGCTCTCTTTATATTATATACAATATTATGTACGGCTCTCGCACTGACTTCTCTGCCGAAGCAGTGGCCAGCCTTAAAACTTAGAATCAAAACTGAAATCATTAAATAAAGATACACATAACTGCCCAGACGTGGCACCGCTAATTACTATACTTGATACGTTATACACCACCTATGATGGTGGCTTGCTTGCAGGTATACAACGCAATGAACGTTCAACACACTTGACTTCAGATCCTTTGAGCAAGTTGTGGCTAGAATCAAATCTTGGTTATCCACCCTAGTCTTATTAAAGGGGGACACGATCATGGTAAAAAGGTCATAAATTATAATACTGTAGGGGGTAAAAAAAAGGCTCAAAAAATGGTCTTAAAATTTAATGGCTAAGAAACGGGAAATAGCTTGCTGGACTGGTAAAATTATTTTCCTCCCACGTGTCAGTTATTTCCCATTAACCTTTTTCTATTTTATACACCATTTTTTATATACATTTACACTGACGAGCAAAACTGTAACACGAATTTAATGTTCTCACTTCAACGGTCTGTATTTATTTATGGGTCTTGCTGCTGATAAATGCATTATGCAACAAAATGTAGGAGGAGTAATTGAAAATATGGGTCTTGCTGCTGATTAATGCATTTTTCAGTAAGCCAAAGACCCAATTTGGTGAAAAATTGGATTTCCCAGCAACGATTCCAGTCTTTGAAGTGGCCACCGCAATCTCCAGATATGAACCCCATTGAGAATTCATGGAGCCACGTTAAATCGCAGCTAGCAAAATATGCGGTCCCTCCAAATGGAGTGATTGAGCTGTGGGAGAGAACTAAGGACGTCTGGTGCGCGATTCCTCCGGAAATGGTGCGACGCTACACCGAAAGTATGCCAAAGCGTATACAAGAGTTAAAAAAATCAAAAGGGCTGTGGACCCTCTATTAAAAATTTTCAATAAAATATTTGTTTAAAATAACCACAGTGCAAAACTGTAACATTTGAATTTTTTCACTTTTTATACTCGATACCGAAGGTACTAGTATATTGGTTTTGTGCAATGTCCGTCATGGTGTCTGTCCGTCTGTCCGTCTGTCCGTCCGTATGTATGCCAGTTTTTTCCACACCCTTCAAGCTAGAGACTTGAAACTTTCCAATTCTCTTTATCTATGGGATAGTAAATTAAAGTGTCAAGATGGGGGTTCTACGATAACTGGGGGGCTGGCAAATCGATAAATTCGATAACTCAAAACCGATAAATCCACATATTTCGCACATCCTTACAGCTAGAACTACCAAATTTGGTAAGAAGATAGCTACTAGCAACCCCCAAAAAAAACATCAATAATTTTGGAGCCACGCCCCCCCATTCCGCCCCCAGCCCCCCGAATTTTAAAGTCAAAAAAGCATATATCTCCCTCAGTTTTTGAGCTATAGCCACCAATTTGGTGCCAAGATAGGTGATGATGACCCCCTAAAAACTGCATCAAAAGTTTGGATGCCACGCCCACCGACACTGCCCTAGCTACCCCCATCCACCCCAACGCTTCGTCAAAAACGGGAATGCGTGTATCTTCCAGAGTTGTGGAGCTAGAGCTTCCAATTTGGTGGGAAGATAGCTAGTAGCGATCCCCAAAAAACTGCATCAAAGTTTTGGAGCCGCGCCCACCCATTCCGCCCCCAGCCCCCCCGCATTTTGAAATCAGAAATGGCTATATCTCCCAAAGTTTTTGAGCTAGAGCCACCAAATTTGGTGCCAAGATAGGTGATGATGACCCCCTAAAAACTGCATCAAAAGTTTGGATGCCACGCCCACCGATCCTACCCTAGCCGCCCCCATCCACCCCAACGCTTCGTCAAAGACGGGAATGCGTGTATCTTCCAGAGTTGTGGAGCTAGAGCCACCAAATTTGGTAGGAAGATAGCTGGCAGTGACCCTCAAAAATCTGCATCAAAGTTTTGGAGCCAAGCCCACCCATTCCGCCCCCCTTTCCCCACTATTTACAAACTTTCAGCTAGAGTCACCAAATTTGGTATGAAGGTAGCACTTGACATTCCACAAGGATCTGCACCAAAAATTTGGATGCCACGCCCAAACATACCGCCCCCAGCCCCCATTTCCCCACTTTATACAAACTTTGAGCTAGAGTCACCAAATTTGGTATGAAGGTAGCATTTGACATTCCACAAGGATCTGCAGCAAAAATTTGGATGCCACGCCCAACCATACCGCCCCAAGCCCCCATTTCCCCACTTTATACAAACTTTGAGCTAGAGTCACCAAATTTGGTATGAAGGTAGCATTTGACATTCCACAAGGATCTGCAGCAAAAATTTGGATGCCACGCCCAACCATACCACCCCCAGCCCCCCTTTCCCCACTTTATACAAACTTTGAGCTAGAGTCACCAAATTTGGTATGAAGGTAGCATTTGACATTCCACAAGGATCTGCAGCAAAAATTTGGATGCCACGCCCAACCATACCGCCCCCAGCCCCCCTTTCCCCACTTTATACAAACTTTGAGCTAGTTTCACCAAATTTGGTATGAAGGTAGCATTTGACATTCCACAAGGATCTGCAGCAAAAATTTGGATGCCACGCCCAACCATACCGCCCCCAGCCCCCCTTTCCCCACTTTATACAAACTTTGAGCTAGAGTCACCAAATTTGGTATGAAGGTAGCATTTGACATTCCACAAGGATCTGCAGCAAAAATTTGGATGCCACGCCCAACCATACCGCCCCCAGCCCCCCTTTCCCCACTTTATACAAACTTTGAGCTAGAGTCACCAAATTTGGTATGAAGGTAGCATTTGACATTCCACAAGGATCTGCAGCAAAAATTTGGATGCCACGCCCAACCATACCGCCCCCAGCCCCCCTTTCCCCACTTTATACAAACTTCGAGCTAGAGTTAACAAATTCGGTATGAAGATAGCAATTGACATCCCACATAGATCTGCGCAAAAATTTGAATGCCACGCCCAACCATACCGCCCCCAGCCCCCCTTTCCCCACTTTATACAAACTTCGAGCTAGAGTCACCAAATTTGGTATGAAGATAGCAATTGACATCCCACATGGATGGGCATCAAAATTTTTAATACTGGTATCGAGTATACCGCAGTCGGTTGCGTCCGACTGCAACGTTTCCACTTGTTTTTTTGTATATTTCTTCCAGATTATCAAATGACTTAAAATTTTTGCAAAAGAGAGCCAAATGTTACACCAACAAAACAAGACTAAAATCTTGTGAATGCATTAAGTAGAAAAGAAAATACACAATATAGTCTAGAGTCAGATTTGTCAAAAATTTTTAATTATAATATTAAAAAAAGTTCTCTATCTGCAGTCACTGGTTTTGTCAGTGAAGACAGAACATATCATGTGGATCATGTTGTCGCAAAACCCATACAGACGAAAATCTTGATTGGTTGTTCCATTCAAATTGCAATTTTTGCTGCATCAAACAAGCATTATGAAAGATGTTAATAATTTAACTAAGAAAATCGATATGCTAGGACAAAACCAGGTAGACTGCAAATATGTAAGTACAGTAAGACCTTGGTTAACGCAACCTCTTCAAATTCGGCCAATCTTCGCAATTTATGAGGCAGACTCACGAAGGCTTTAAAGCTATGCATGTTGCTTTTAATAACCTGCAAAATTCTTTCGAGGAGCTAGAGTCCAATTTTAAAAATTGCAAAGTGATAACCGAACCCCAAAAGCGTAAAAAGACTTATAGACCTCATCCGATAACTGTCCTACCTGTCCTGCCCACTAAACCGCTTCTGGTGCTTAACAATAATCACCGAACGGGGACCATTGCTAGCTCACTAATTTTATTTAACTCCCCGGCAGGAATCCTTACAATAACCTTGCCACCAATAACATAATTTGTGATCCTATAAGTGAGTCCTCCGGTCCAACAGCTAGTGTGCCTATTGATTCTACTGGCGTTACAATTGGGCACACAAGCCTCTGGTTGTTGTGCCACTTAATAATTTGTTTTTGTTTCTAAGCTGGCAACCGATACTTCATCAGATGATGTATGCAGCATATGTTGAAAGTCAAATCGATTCCCCACAATAGGCGAATTAATAACAATAATGGTATAAGGATCAATAGGTCACCACCTACTAGCCGTTCTGTTGCTCCACCTCGGCGGCAAAAAACTAATCGAAATAATTAGCTTGGCCTATCAACATTTTAGAGGCCTTAACACTAAACTTGCTAAATTATATATTAACATCTTATCTATTTATTCTCAAATAGTTGCACTCACTGAAACCTGGTTAAAACCTGATATTACTGATTATTTAATTTTCCTTCTATATACAACTTGTACAAATGCGATCGCACTTCCTGCAAGGGGGTGGTGTTCTTATTGCTGTTGACATGATCTACCGGACATAGAGCTCTAATGTGCTAAAATATTATTTAGCGGCCGTTCTCTATATATTATTTGCTCCTATATAATGCTCTTTCTGATACTAGCATCTACTCATCCTATCTAAATGCGCTGCAACTTGTTTCGTCATTGTTGACAGATATGGATCATCTGATAGTGGTTGGTGATTTAAATCTGCCACATGTTTTATGGTCTGAGAATGACACATCTTCGGCAGTATTACCAGTCACTTCTGATGATTTTATCGATGGCCTACTGGAGTTAGGCCTATCGCACGTTAACAGGGTGCGTAACTGTATTGGTAGAATGTTGGACTTAATATTTGTTTCGGACTCAGATTGCAGTAATGCTAGTAGAACAAGGGAGCTATCCAAATTGAAACACGCGATAAAAAGATCATTAAAAAATTTAAAAATCGAGAACTACTTTAGATTTATCTTCGTATTTAGTAGAAAAATCTAGTTTTCTTTCTGTTAACACATCTTGTTATAATAATTATCTTAATCGTTGTAGACTAAACTTTTCACGTGACCCTAAACAGTTTTATAAAGTGGTTAACTCTAAACGTAAGCCTTCTTGCTTGCCATCCGAAGTTAACCAAGGTGATACAAAGCAAATTCTGATCAGGCAGTCGCCGATTTATTTTCTGAGTATTTTCAATCAGTATACTCATCGAACTTATATCTTAGTAGTAAAGTTCAAACGTCAAATTGCATATATGTCCCAAAAGTGCACGTTGGTAGATGCAGCCAGCTTTAGCTGCCTCACTGGGTCCAAAACATTGATGCAGAGGGGCATTTGCTTTTTTGAATAAGCATTATGGCGGCTGGGGCCGGCTAAGACAATATTGTTGGGAGTGGCATCCAAACTCTTGATGCAGTTTTTGAAGAGTCATTATCACCTATTTTGGCACAAAACTTGGTGGCTCCAAATCAAAAACTGTGGGAGGTATGGGCTTTAATACTCGTTACCAAAGTTAATTTTTATACTCGATACCGAAGGTAAAGAGTATATTGGTTTTGTGCAATGTCCGTCATGGTGTCTGTCCGTCTGTCCGTCCGTATGTATGCAAGTTTTTTCCACACCCTTCAAGCTAGAGACTTGAAACTTTCCAATTCTCTTTATCTATGGGATAGTAAATTAAAGTGTCAAGATGGGGGTTCTACGATAACTGGGGGCTGGCAAATCGATAAATTCGATAACTCAAAACCGATAAATCCACATATTTCGCACATCCTTACAGCTAGAAGTACCAAATTTGGTAAGAAGATAGCTACCAGCAACCCCCAAAAACTCCATCAATAATTTTGGAGCCACGCCCCCCCATTCCGCCCCCAGATCCCCCGAATTTTAAAGTCAAATAAGCCTATATCTCCCACAGTTTTTGAGCTAGAGCCACCAAATTTGGTGCCAATTTAGCTGATGATGACCCCCCCAAAAACTGCGCCAAAAGTTTGGATGCCACGCCCACCAATACCGCCGTAGCCGCCCCCGATGCCCCAACGCTTCGTAAAAAACGGGAATGCGTGTATCTTCCAGAGTTGTAGAGCTAGAGCCTCCAATTTGGTAGGAAGCTAGCTGGTACGACCCCCAAAGAACTGCATCAAAGTTTTGGAGCCTAGCCCATCCATTCCGCCCCCCTTTCCCCACCTTATACAAACTTTGAGCTAGAGTCACCAAATTTGGTATGAAGGTAGCATTTGACATTTCACAAGGATCTGCAGCAAAATTTGGATGCCACGCCCAAACATACCGCCCCCAGCCCCCATTTCCCCACTTTATACAATTTTTGAGCTAGAGTCACCAAATTTGGTATGAAGGTAGCATTTGACATTCCACAAGGATCTGCAGCAAAAATTTGGATGCAATTCCACCCATACCGCCCCCAGCCCCCCTTTCCCCACTTATACAAACTTTGAGCTAGAGTCACCAAATTGGTATGAAGATAGCAATTGACATCCCACATGGATGGGCATCAAAGTTTTTAATA
The DNA here is from genome assembly GCA_030179655.1 of Scaptomyza flava. Classification (NCBI taxonomy): domain Eukaryota; kingdom Metazoa; phylum Arthropoda; class Insecta; order Diptera; family Drosophilidae; genus Scaptomyza; species Scaptomyza flava. The sequence goes on from JARNME010000104.1 coordinate 260,667, forward strand.
CTGGTATCGAGTATACCGCAGTCGGTTGCGTCCGACTGCAACGTTTCCACTTGTTTTTTCTTTTTTTTGTGGCCAGTAACCATCTTGTTCGTGATATCAATAACTCACAAAAATTAAATAAATTATTAAAAATTGGTTCAGCGGTATCAGGTTGTATAAGCCTTAACGAACACAGACTACGCCTCAGAAGCGGCTCTGTCCTAGCTGCGGCAGAGCTCATGGTACGGGTTGCTTAGGTTCTGGTTTGCTTGCTAAGTAGCGTAGGTGTCACATGACTAACGTTCAAGCAGAGCAAAGAAAAGTACCAGTTCACTAGTTTAATGGTTCTGTGGCAACGAATCAGCATGGCAGTAGTTGGTCTCGGATTCTCCACTCCAAAATTAACAAAACTTATTTACAATTCATGTTGGTATAATTCGGACTTAATGCATATAATTCAATTTTCGTTGTTTCTTCATCATATTTAGTTCTTCTAGTTACAAACCAACCTTAGTGTAATCTTTAATAATTCGAAATTCGAATTCGGTTTGATAATTACTTTATATATAAGTTGCTCCTCGTCAACACATAGGCAACATTAACTTATTTTAAACAATTTTAGTGAAGGTCGAAGAACAGTGAGTAAAAATAACACTAGCACACGTTTGCCTTGCCCATTTAGCAATAAGGCTTTGCAAGGTTTTCACTTTACGTTTCGGATAGGCCGTACTCACGATACTACAATGTTTCCCACGTAGTCAACAGGCCTGTTCATGACGATCGAAGCACTTCCAGCTGTTTTAAGAATAGTTAATGGGTATAGTTGATGTTCCTCAATGTCTTCGCTACATGATTTGTATTATAGGTAATCAATTAATAAGTATGTGTTGACTTGGGGGGAAGTACAAGTTTATCAAAAACAAAATTTTTCTTTCTTTTTTTTTACTTTAGCTGGCGTGATACTTAGAGAGTTGTCGCGGGTTTGCAATCAGGTCACTTAGTCCGCGGCGGGTATGGTAACCACTAGCCGATACTGCGCTAGGCTAAGCGCGAAATGCTGAGACAACGCGGCCCATCCGAAAGGTTGCAAATATAGACTACGACCAGACCGCTGGTATATCTTCTTTTGCGAGACGAACCTATCAGTAGCGGTTTACAAGTTCATAAGTTGGAAGATAGGAATCGTTGAAGGCGGTGTGAGTCGACTCAGGAATAAAATTTCGGAATTCCACAATTATGTGTTCCGAGTTGCTCGACCGATGGCCGTTTAATAGTCCGCAATTTTAAAATTAATTCTCAGTCTGGACACGTGAATGTAAATTTAATTTGGGCTGGATTTGGCAGCGACACGTCTATCCTCAGCGCCTTATCTTTTCAAGAGAGTGCTAAGCTTTCCAACGCTTGAGAGCTTGCATATAAGCAAAAGAAGAAGTCTTTGACAACTGTCAAAGAGTGGCATAACAGCTAGTCAATTTAAGCTTAAAGCTTGAGCTTGAGCTTGATCAACTGTAGCGTCTGACTTAATATCTACCTATATCCAAGTTTTACACCCAGACAAGCAACAGTGGCATCTAGGGAATGGGGCATACTCCATTAAATTCCCCACCTTCAGAATTTTATTGGACGGTATAAATTTCTTCTGCTGTGCATTCTTTTTACCCATTCGTGAATCGATTCCTTTTACCCATTTTAAGTTCGTTTGTTTTTGATTTGAGCTCTCTTTAAAATTTAATTAGGTTCTTTTAGAACTCGATTTAAGTTTTTGAGTACTTAAAATAATAAATCATTAAGTTTTCAAAATAAGTACTTTAAAACTTCGTACTTTATACATTTATGATAATATTTGATTTTATTAATTCCTGAAAGTCTTACTTAGATACTTAGCGCAGCTAGACCTTTTTAAAAGTTGTCTAAGGCTTAAGCTATTTATGAAAGAAATTAGAAATAACTATTAGAAATTTTCCTGTTTATGCTTACCGTGCCAAGGTTTGAACCATAGATTGAGCCAATTCCAGGCACATTACTAGTGTAGTTCATGTTTATGTTAAGTGCACTTGCCTTACCTCAGCTTTTTTTTTGGCATTTTTATGCTTATTTATGATTTTTTTAAAAAAAAGGTACAAAAGTAAACTATTCACATACAACCCGTTTTTAAAAGACAAAAAACTAAACCAAAATTTTTAGAGTCCGCCGGGATTTCAACCCGAAACTCGAATTTCGTACTCGATTTCACTATTCCTTAGATTATATTTGATTCAAGTTCTCTTATTCTTATTTTAAATACCTTTGTTGTGGATTTAAGCATTTTTGAACTAATTTCAAGTATTTCATTCTTGATTTAAGTACTTGTGTACTCATTTCAAGTATTCCATACTTAAATCAAGAATGAAATTCTAAAATCGCGAATACTCAATTCAAGTACAATCGTACTTAATTAAAACACGGCTTTTTATACTCGATACAGAAGGTAAAGGGAATATTGGTTTTGTGCAATGTCCGTCATGGTGTCTGTCCGTCTGTCCGTCCGTATGGTTGCAAGTATTTTCCACACCCTTCAAGCTAGGGACTTGAAACTTTCCAATTATCTTTATCTATTGGATAGTAAATTAAAGTGTCAAGATGGGGGTTCTACGATAACTGGGGGGCTGGAAAATCAATAAGCTCGAAAGCTCAAAACCGATAAATCCACATATTTCGCAAATTCTTACAGCTAGAACTACCAAATTTTGTGAGAAGATAGCTACTAGAAACTCCCAAAAAACTGCATCAATTTTGAAGCCACGCCTACTCATTTCGCTCCCAGCCCCCCGCATTTTAAAGTCAACAAAGCTTATATTCCCTCAATAACAATGAAAATAAACAAATAAATAAAATAAAATAAGTCCGTGGAGTTTATACATGAGAGTTGGCTCGTCTCGTTTGTATAACAGTATAACATTAGCGCGTCTTTTATTTCTTCCCAGTTGAAGTTAGCTCCAGATGCATGTACGGCATCGTTTGCTTTACATTCTGTTTTATTTCTGATTGATCTAAGTAAAAATCGTCCATACGAAGTCTGTACAGTTCCTCTAATAAATAGGAGAACTTCCTGGACGTAAATAACTAATTCGCTTAGGGTCTTCGGGATACTGTCAAAATTTGGCGAATTGCGTTAGGAATTTTTAATGACGAAAAAATGTCCTTTGGGTTTGCGGTGGTCCCGCTAATTTATTGGGTGGGGGGAATAATATATTTATAATTTTTAACGTTTGACTTTGAAGAATTTTTATGTAGTGGAACTATAAAGGATTCCTTCCATATACCGGGAAACACAGTTGAATCAACAGACAAGTTAAATAATTTATTTAATGGCGCACGAAGAGAATCCGCGCAGTATCGAAGAATACAACCTGGCACTCCATCAGGACCAAGCAAGTAGCCAGGTTTGGTAGAGTTAAATTCACTCAGGAGCGTAGACCCAGTAACAACTGGGACATATATTCAATTTGACGTTTGAACTTGAAAAGGATTAGAATTACTACTACTGTATAAATTCGATGAGTATACTAATTGAAAATACTCAGCAAATAAATCGGCTACTGACGTCTTTTGTATCATCAAGGTTTACTGAGGATGGCAAGTAAGAAGACTTACGTTTAGAGTTGACAACTTTATAAAACTGTTTAGGGTCACGTGAAAAGTTTAGTCTACAACGATTAAGATAATTATTATTCGTATTTCGTCGTCTTGCTTTGCAGCGCAACGTAGGTGTTTTTTTTTTTTATGCGCTTCGCAATCTTTTACTATTGTGCGTTTTATTTCTGCTATTAATAGTTTTGTGACTTTGTGTTTTGTCGGTTTGCCTAAACCCAAAGTGGACAGTAAATTAACAATTTAATTTGCTTTAAAGGTTCCAAGCACACAACAAACTGCAGTCCAGCATACTGAAAATTTGCTCAACTTGCTGCGGCATGATTTTGTTTTGTTTTTGTGTTTTTACGCTCATTCTCTCTCTCTCTCTTTTTTTCAAGCGCTCAGCTCCCAGTGCATTACACCGTTTCTTGATCGTTTACTCTAACGCGCTCTTCTGTGTTGGTGTTGGTCGCGGTCAAACTTTTCTCCGTTACTTGTTGCTGTCGGTGGTCGCGCTCGCGCCGTTTTTGTTTGTGAAGCTGTGAAGTAAGTTTTGTTTGTAGCTTTACTATTCGCTCATTAGGGTGGACCTGTATATTAACAATAACAATTTTCTGCAGCGATATTTTATTTTATATTTTCGTAATTTAATTTCTTTTAATAAACTCAATAAAATTTGTGTTTGCCGCAAACTCTAAAGTGGGTTTTGTCTGCTGCTGGATGTGCACAAATGTTGCTCATGAGCAATGTGCTGGCATTAATGGCCGTGTCTCAGACCTCTTGAAGGTTAGTAATTTAAAGTGGCCGTGCTGGTCATGCTTGGAGAAAAAAAAAGACATTGCAAGTTTTATAGAAACTCATCTTGGCTTAGAGGGCGTTTTCTGCCAGTTGAATAAACTGTGTGAAAAATTCTCATCGGTTCAGAGAAACCTTAGCGAGAAAAATCTCGTACAGGATTCTCCAAAGCGTAAAAAGGCTAACGTTGGGCAGTTATCGGGCTCTGTGACGTCGGAAAATACTCCAAACGCTCCGATACCACAGTGTAAAGTAAATAAAATCTTAATGTCCCTTCTACTAAAGTTATTGAGAACTTAGATGATATACCAATAATTCCATGGATATTGTCTTATCTGATCCCGATCCTTCGGTTCCTTTGGTGGTTAGTAGTGCTGATGTTAATAAACAAAAAAACTCAATCAAACCAAAAGAGCCAAATATTCAATTATCCGAGACTGAGTCTTCCAAACCAGCCTCAGTGGAGGACATAATTAAAAAAATTTTGTTGTTTCACCTAAAAAAACAAATATTTGTTAAAAGGCTTCCTCCTGATTTAACATCAGATGATGCCAAGGTCTATATCAAGGCCAAATCGAATGCCAATTTCACGGTAGAGAAATTCAAAATTGCTTATGATCGGAACATTTCGTCTTTTAAAATAAGTGTTGCGAATCAAGATTTTTGCACAATATGCTGCAAAGAATTTTGGCCAGAACACATAATTGTGAAAGAGTATATTGCAAAAAAAAAAAAATCGGCCCCCGATTGTATCTCCCCTTCCGGTGGTTGGTTCTAAGGTAACTCTCCCAATTACTGATAGTTCAAAAAACAAACATCCTCCTTCTTACTTGGCTATCAGAATGTAAGAGGTCTTTGTAGTAAACTCACTAGTTTATACCTTAGTAGTCTTTATTTCCATTTTCTTGTCATTGCCTTTACTGGAACGTGGTTAAGGCAAGACATTCTCAATTCCGAAATTCTATGTAGTACATATTCTATTTATAGAAAGGACCGCACTCTACGGCGTGGAGGTGGAGTGCTTATTGCTGTGAACGTAGACTTTCCTTCTGAAACAGTCGTATTAGATAGTTCTTTTGATATATAGTTTATTGCTGTAAAGCTAAATATTTACGGTGTTAACATTTTTATCACTTGTTCCTATATACCTCCTTCCTCTGATCTCTCTATCTATGAGACACATCTATCTGCTATTCATTCTGTCTCTGCCTTGCTTTCTGATCGCGATTTTCTTGTAGTTCTTGTTGATTTAATCTTCATCCTTGTTCCGTTCCCAGCCTATATCTTATCCCGAAGACTTATACCATTCTGCATTGGAGCTGTTGATTAATTTACTTCCCGGACGCGTTGCAATGTCAAAATGCCTTTGAGTCGATTTCGTCAATTTCGGAAAACTGATTTTGAGGGTCTCGCCCTGCTTTTATCCCATACTGACTGGTCTCCCCTCTACGAGTCTGACGACTTGGACGTGGCAATCAGTATTTTTTACAATACCTTATATTCTTTATTTGATTTATGTGTTCCGGTTGGTAAGCTAAACAGGTCTAATAAACCTGTGTGGTTTACCCGAGAGTTGACAATTCTCAAAAATCGAAAATCTAAACTCTACAAGAGATTTAGAAAAAGCGGCTCATCGGTAGCCTATTCTGATTACTTGATTGCTCGTGCCAGTTTTGCTATCTTAAACAACCAATGTTATAAGAACTACCTTACTCGGTATAGATAACAGTTTCAGCAGGATCCAAAGTGGTTTTTTGATTTTGTTAATGCGAAGCGTAGGTCATCGACACTCCCAACGGAGGTATTCTTTGAGGAAACGAATGCCAATTCTGAACAGGAGATTGCAAATATATTTGCCCAATTTTTTCAAACGGCGTATAGTTCTTTTCAATCTCGAGTCGGTTTGCCTTACCCTTATCAGGTTAATGCCTCGAATCGCATCTTTGGACTAAAATCACTGAGAACTCACTTTTAAATAATCTACATTTTTTGAAACCTATATTTTCCCCAGGACCTGACGGAGTGCCAGGCTGTGTCCTTAGAAACTGCGCTCATGGTCTTTTAAAGCCGTTGCTTAAAATGTTTAACTTGTCCCTGGAGTTAGGCTCCTTTCCAAAAATTTAGAAAGAGTCATTTATAATCCTCTCCATAAAAAAAGGAAACAAATGTAATGTTCAAAATTATAGGGGTATCTCCAAGTTGTCTGCTATTCCTAAGATTTTTGAAAAATTAATAACCTCCCATCTTCAACTCCTTTGTTAATCTATTATTTCACCGTGTCAGCAAAAAAGATCTACTACCACTAACTTGTTAGAATTTACTTCGTTTGTTATCAAGGGTTTTCAGAACAAATTGCAGAATGATGTTATTTATACTGATTTTAGTAAAGCTTTAGACTCTGTAGATCATCATCTACTAATAAATAAACTAGAACTCTTGGGCTTTTCAAATATTCTAGTTCTTTGGATAAAAGACTACCTTACTCTTAGAACCAAAAAGGTTCAGGTCACTTCAGGCGTTCCACAGGGTAGTCATCTTGGCCCTTTATTATTAATTTTGTTTATAAACGATCTTCCATCGGTTATAAAGTTCTCTCGGGTTTTGATGTACGCTGATGATGTAAAATTATGCACGTCAGCTGCAACTCCCCTAGCTGCTCAACAGCTTCAAAGAGATTTAGATAACTTACAAATGTGGTGTAAAGTAAATTTTATAAATCTTAATTATAGTACATGTAAAGAAATGTAATTTTTTAGATGTTTGCCCTTTTTAATATATATCTTCTTAACAACAAAGATAGATAGAATTGAATGGGTTGACGATTTGGGCCTGGTCATGGACCCAAAGCTTAAGTTAGACAAGCATATTTCTTCAATTTATAATCGAGAATCTGGTGTCTTGGGCTTCATTAAGCGCTGGTCGAAGGAGTTCAACGATCCCTACCTAACAAAAACTCTGTATACTTCTCTTGTACGACCGATTCTGGAATATGGATCTTGTATAAGGTTTCCGAAATACGAAATTCATCAGAATAAAATAGAATCGGTACAAAAACAATTTCTGCTCTTCGCACTTAGAGGTCTTAACTGGGACACTAACAATAATTTGCCGTCTTATCGTAGTAGACTTTACTAATAGATCTTCCTTCTCTGAGTGATCGTAGAATAATGCTTTCATTTTCCTATTTTCACAAATTAATTAATGGTGAAATTGATTCTTCTGAATTAATTAACCTATTAGAAATACTAGAAATTTTGTCATTATACATGAAACCGCAGACATCCTCTAGAGAACTTTGTTCCCGTTTTATGTTGGTGAGCCAAATTTACATGATTTTGAGGCAATTGAGCAGGGTTTTGCAAGCATGTGGAATTTCCCAGTGGATGGAAAACATATTGCCCTTCAATGTCCACCTAATAGTGGCAGCCAGTTTTTAACTATAAAAAGTAAGAAGGCTCTAGTCGGGAGAGCCCGACTAGAAGCTACCCTGAACCCAGTTCCAATAAATAAATAAAATTTATTTAAGACTTTGGTATACTGACTTAGCTTCAAACGATTAAGTTCAATATCTCCAATGTGTTTCTCAACCGACAACAGAAAAGTCTATCATTACCCATTACTTCAACCCTCATTTTTAGATTTTCCAAATTCGATATTTTTTATTATCGATATTATGTGTATATCGGAAAACAGAATAGTTATCGGTGATTTGAAGCAAACTTGTTCTGCTCATGGTATAGGAGAACTTAAATACAAAATCTGAAGTCTCTAGGTTTTGAAGTCTCTGAGATCCACGCGTTCATACAGACGGACAGACAGACAGACGGAAAGACAGACGGACATGGCTATATCGTCTTGGCTGTTGATGCTGATCAAGAATATATATACTTTATGGGGTCGGATATGCTTCCTTCTGCCTATTACATACTTTTGCACAAAACCATTATACCCTTATTTACCCATTTTATGGGTTAAGGGCATGATTAATGATTCAGGTAAACAATCTACACAAACCTAATAACACCTTGTTCATAGGCATATTCCAGAACAGCAAGTTTGGGAAAAAACACTATAAATGGAACATGGCCCATCCCACCACCGAAGGCTTTGCCATTGAGCAATGCCGTCATCCATAATTTTTTGGTTTGAGATGCAGCGTTTCCATTGGGACTCCATTTGATGAGGCTCTACGCCGGTCTTGATTTGCCGCCTTTGCAAGAGCACGTAGGGTCATTGAGAATGCGTTTGGTATTTTGGTGGCAAGGTGGAGAATACTCCAAACAACTCTACACATGCACCCAAATAATGCAGAAAAAATAGTTCTCGCATGTGTTATGCTGCATAATTATATTATGCTTAACAGTGACCTTTCAACAGCTGGGTACTGTGCAAGCACATTTGTCGACCACGAAGATGGAAATGGGGTGTTCCAAGAAGGACTTTGGCGCAGCGAAGTTCAAATTATCTTCCAAGTTTGGAACGGTCAACTAATCATAATGTAGGAGGTCGTAATGTGAGGCTAATGAGAGAAAGACTGACCAATTATGTAAACGAACATTATTAAAAAAAATATATATATTTTCAACAATTAAAAATAATCTTTATTTTTGTGAGCTTGCGCTCGCAAAAAATTTAATCACCATACATTTTGATGAAAAATGTGTCTAGCTTATCTGCCGACAAGTCCTCCAACAGCAACTCCATTGTTCTAAGGTGAGCCGAGACAATTCGATTTTTTTTTCTGCTGGCACTGGCGCACTTATCTGAACAGCGGCAACTTGCAAGCTCTTTTCAGCTTCGCTAATCAATTCTAAGCCGATGTCATCCTTCGAGCGCTTACTTTTCCGGCTGAAACTTTCATCTTCATCTTGATCGATAAAAGTTGTAAAGTCGCTGTCGTTGAGGCTGTCAGCGTGGTTTGAATCAATCTCGCAAGTCAGGCTACTTTCCATCGTTGCGTTGTCGCGAGTACTAAAAAGAATTATTTTGTGATATACAATGATAAGAAATAGTATTTTTATACCGTCGTGACGCGTCGTGGCGCTAAACTTTGCCTAAGGAAACCAAGTGACTCAAAATAGCACCATGGTTCCTTGTACATCTGCCCGCTGCCTGAACCGGACTCCATTTTCTTCATTTCTTTTACAAAACGCTTCCGCAACAACTTCCACCGATGCTTGCATTCACTTACTGTTAATATAAAAGAAAAACCATTAGTATTGAAGATCTGTTGCTGATTTCATAATAAAGGATGCGGTTGCACAACTTTTATGAAGTTTTCAAAAAAATCTGCGTTTTCCATTTCAACGAGCAACAACCACCAAAGTGAATAATAAAAACAAAACAATAGTATAGTGTTGCCATATGCTCTTGTTCTATCCCATTTAAAATAACATTTTGTGTAATATTATGTTGAAAATAAAGATTACTTAATGTTTGTAGATCTGGTTTATTATATCAATATGCTTATAAGCAATAAAATGAAAATCTTAAAATTATAATAAATATTTTCCATATATTAAAAAACAGCGACAGCTCTAGAGCGCATAGCATCGAAGCATGTTTTCAATGATTGAACTTATTGTTAGGCGCTTAAGCATTCGTTAAAAAAACAACTCAAAGAAACCGTTCGTAAGCATATTTAGGGCAGATACTCAACGTAGCATATGTTGAAACTTTGCCAACTTCGATGCTTTAAACAAGCAAGCATCGTTTGGTTGGGCCTTTATGTACAAACAGCAGATGGCCATGCTCACGCAGTAACAGGTGTACTTTATGTCATAGTTAGATACAAACAGATGCAAAAACACGTTAAAATGTATATCATTCCATCGATTAAGCAGAGACTAATTCTTGGAATTGATTTTTGGAGATTGTTTGAGCTAGCTCCCAATGTTATTAGTTCTTTGATTATTAAATCTGAATGTCTGGTGTCGGATGATCCAGCAAAATACCGTTTAACCGCAGTTCAACAGTAACAATAAAATGTAGTTAAACAATTATTTCCAAACTGCGCCCAAGGCTTAGGCCACACTAACCTTGTTCAACACCACATTGACATAGCTCAGGCAATGCCTGAAAAACAACGTTTCTCCTGTCAGCACAGCCGTTGAAAAATTGCTGTATCAAGAAATTGTCAGAATGTTGACCCTTGATGTGATAGAGCCTTCAACTAGCGCTTGGAATTCCCCTATGCGCTTGGTTTTAAAACCTAATTAAATTCGTTTATGCCTCGATGCAAGGAAGCTTAATGCTGTCACCCAGAAGGATGCTTATCCTTTGCCTAATATTGACGGAATTATGGCTAGACTCCCAAAGGCAAACATTATCTCAAAATTAGACTTGAAAGATGCGTATTGGCAAATAAGATTGACTGAGGAAGCTAAACCAATAAACGCCTTCCATGTCCTCCTTTATCAGTTCAAAGTCATGCCATTCGGTTTATGTAACGCACCTTCTACTATGTGTAGATTAATGGATAGTTTAATTCCACCTGAGTTACGGCATTTTGTCTTTGGTTATCCGGATGACCTTTGCGTAGTCTCAGAAGATTTTAATTCACATATCGCAGTACTTGCTTTACTGGCAGAAGAATTTCGAAAGCCAACCTAACGTTGAATATGGACAAGCGCCAATTTTGTGTAACAAGCGTAAGCTACTTAGGAAACATTGTTGGCTAAGGAGGAATTTGTACTGATCCGGATAAGATCTCATGCATTTTCGATTGGTCATCGCCAAAAAATTTAAAGCAGGTTAGAGGATTTCTTGGTATTTGTGGTTGGAATCACAGATTTATACAAAACTTCTCGGATATCACTTCCATCCCATCACTGACGTGTTATCGTCAAAAAAAAGTTAACTTGGACTTCAGAAGCCCAACTTGCGATGGACAAATTAAAAAGTATTTTGACGTCAGCATCGATTTTGCATAATCCCAACTTAAGTAAATCATTTATTCTTCATTGCGATGCTAGTGATGTTGGCATAGGAGCTGTGTTAGTGCAGCTAACCAACCAAAATGCAGAAGTTCTTATAGCATTCAAGTAGTAGGGAACTGCCGGTTCTACCCCAGGAAGTAGCTGTCGCTTAATTACCCCCCAATCATAATTTATGACCCCGTTAAGTAATATGATCCCTTTTTTTTGACACTTTTTTTACCCCTAATACTTAAATTTATGACCCTTTTTTTGACACTTTTATGACCCTTTTTTCCCATGATCGTGCCCGCTTTAATTAGACTAGGTATTAAGGACAAAGGCATGACATTCCTAGGCCGCATTGTTATGGTTGCGAGAATCAATGATCATAGAAACTGGTGTTAAGTGTACATCTGTTTGCACGTGCGTTGTCTTTCACCCCCTGCAAGCAAGCCACGACATGCATTGTTATTGTCAAGAGCAACAGCAACAACAGAATCCTTGAGAATCAGTGATCATAGGATCGGGTGTCAAGTGTGCTGCTGTTTAAGGTGCGTTGCCTTGATCACGTGCAAGCACGCCACAACATACATTGTTTTTGTCAACAACAACAACAGCAACTACATTCATGTGGGCTTTTGAGCAAGGGATCGGGTGTCAAGTTGTGAAAATCAGTGTTCACACTATCAGTTTTGGCTATGTAACCAATTTGTATTAGAGTCAAGTGTGCTTCAGTTTTAAATACGTTGCTCGGCACACGTGCATTGTAATTGGCAACAACATCAACTACAACCTTCGTGGGGGCGTTATGTGTGCAAGGGTGGGAATTTTCTTTCGCAGCGGCAGCAGCAGCAAGATCAACACATTGTTTTTAAACAAGAGTATTGACACAAGAGTATTGTACATTTATATTATAAAGAGTTAGAGGGAGAAGGTGTAAGAGGGGGAGTGTTAGAGGGAGAAGGTTTAAGAGGGGAAAGGATAGAGGGGGAAAGTGTTAGAGGGAGAAGGTGTTAGAGGAGGAAAGAGTTAGAGGGGGATAGTGTTAGAAAGTGTTAGAGGGAGGAAGACTTAGAGACAAGTTTGTGCATGCTTGAAGTGTGCTAGTCAAGGTCAGTACATAGTTGGCTAATCTGTTATGGTATCACCGTCCGTGATGTTCAGTGAGCAAAGTACATTCCCTATGAAACTATTAAATGCTAGAGTCAAGTGTGCACAGGTTTTTTAGCTACAAGTTAGTAGATAAGGGAGAGAGAGATTCAACTGTGAGCAGGTTTCTTAGCTACGAATAAGTAGTTAAGAGAGAGTCGAGAGGGCGGCTGTTTGACGTTCGTTGCCTTGCACACCTGCAGGCAAAACATGAAAAACCAGAGATCAAAGAATAAAAGGATTGAGACAAGATTGTGCTTGTTTGAAGTACACTAGTCAAAGGGCAGTACATTCGTAGGCCGCATTGTTATGTTCAAAAGCAACACCAACAACAACAAGAACAACAACATTCGTGAGTGTTATGTAAGCAAGGGATGGGAATTTTTTCGCAGCAGCAGCAGCAAGATCAACACAAGAGTATTGAGACTTGCAGATTTGGTTTGAAATAGTTAGAGGGAGAAAGAGAGAGTTAGTATTAGAGAGAGTAAGTGTTAGAGGGGGAAAGTGTTATAGGGGAAAGTGATCCTGCTTGTATTATTATATTAAAACACGCTCCCTTATGCGATTCTATACACGAGCGTCTATGAAATGCAGGTGGTATGTTAATTGATTGTCCCTCCTTCTAACGCACACCCAACTTATTCGCTACTTACGTTTCTAACCTTTATTTGCATATATCTGTTTTGATTATTGCACTGACTTCTGTTACTTTTATAGAGCTAATTAGTATAACTTTTTAATAAACCAATGAACATTTTTAAGTTGGTGTACTTTGTTAATAAACTTTCAAATTATGTTTTTCTTATGGGTATGTTTTAATTTTATTTAATATTTTTATTTTTTTAAGATTTTTGCAGTATGTTAAATTTAAGATTTATATTTAGCTTGTTCCGTTGAGGGATTTACCAAACACAAACACCGAACATTAAGATTAATGACAAGCCGGTAGAACACACAAGTCATACTCCATGATTTAATTTCGGCTTTTTAATAAGCTATTTTAAGTCAATATTATAAGCCTTAGTTCTAGTACTCACTTGAAAGCTTAACGAAGCTCGTGTAGCTGGTATAATAAATCATGTTTTAACAAACTAATTTTGATCTTAATATTTATACTTCATCGTTTATTGAGATTATTGTTATTATTATCTCAGTAATAATTTATTTTGCTTATACATTCTTTAAATTCCTTAAGGCAATCTTTTAGGCTTATCAAATAATCTTTTCCTTAACTTTCCCTCTGCTCACTTTAGGATTTTCATCATATGACACTTTTCATTTTTAAGATATCCGTCAAACTATTTCTTATACTCAACTAAATTATTTCATCAAACTCACATATCAAATCAATTTCTAAAATAAAGAAAATGAAAACAGTAAGATGTTCTTAGCAGCTTGATTTTTTTTTAATAAACGGGTTTTACCAACTCTTTCTCAGTATGCTACCTACGATAAAAATGTATAAAGAATGTGTTTTGTACTCATTTACTGAATTCAAAAATTCTTCTATTGACGTTGTATGATAC
>JARNME010000105.1:0-84547 GCA_030179655.1 Scaptomyza flava
TACACACTTGACTAATATTCCAAACAGATATATATATAAAAACAAAGGTTAGAAAGGGATGGCGCTAAACATTTAAATGTCAAGCATATATGATTGGAGGATAGTATTCAATTTAAGGATGAAGGGGACCAATGAATTAGCATTCTCATCTGCTTTTCATAGACACTTGTCTCCTCTATCCTTTTCCCCCTCTTACACCTTCACATTCTAACACCCTCTCCCTCTAACACCACATAACCCACATGAATGTTGTTATTGTTACGACTCTTAAAAAAAAAAAATGTATGTACTGACTTTCTTACAGATAACGTACATGTCACATGTGTGCATCCTTGATATCAGATCCTATTATCATATAACCCACTTGAATGTTGTTTTTGTTACTGCTCTTTACAAAAAACAATGCTTGCTGTGGCTTAGCCTGTATTTGACTCTAATAATAAATGGTTAAATAGCCAAGCTGATTTTCCCAATAACTATGCTCAATGTTTATGGCTTGTTCGTTAAACAGGCGCATCCTTGACACCAGATTCCTTGCTTACAAATTCCATATGAACACCAGATCCTATGATCATATAACCCACTTGAATGTTTTTATGTTGCTGCTTTTGACAAAAAACAATGCATGCTGTGGCTTAGCCTGTATTTGACTCTAATAATAAATGGTTAAATAGCCAAAACTGATTTTCCCAATAACTATGCTCAATGTTTATGGCTTGCTCGTTAAACAGGCGCATCCTTGACACCAGATCGTATGATCAAATAACCCACTTGAATTTTGTTATGTTGCTGCTTTTGACAAAAACATGCATACTGTTGCCTGCTTGTATGTGTGCAAGGCAATGCACTTAAAACAGGAATGAAGTGGGTAATAAAGTGTAAAAAAGGGATCGATGATTCTCAAGTGGGGTAATAAAACTGTCAAAAAAAGGTCATAAATTGTCACAGAACCGCCAGTTCCCTACTACTCACGATTTCTTACCGCAAAGGTAAAGATCATATTGTCCCGGATGCTTTATCAAGAGTTTTTGAACATGTGTTCACAGCATTGTATTCGCCACAGAGTAATGCTGCTGAAAGATTGAATCGCTCCTTGCTATCCGCTATTCGTGCGTATATTTGCCAAGATCAAACTGATTGGGATTTACATCTGACTAAAATTTCTTATGCGCTCAGATCATCTCTCCATCAGGCAATAGGTTGTTCACCATATAAAGAGTTGTTTGGCTTCAACATGATTTTGCATTGAGAAGATTATAAAGTTTTGAAACAATTATCACTGCTAGAGAATTCAATTCCAATTGACCGGCCTGATTATCTATCATTGTTGAGAAAAGACATCCAGACTAACAGTCGTAAGGCCTATGAGATGAATGCATAACAATATAATTTGCGAACGAAACCAGTCTCCTTCAAGGAAGGACAAGAAGTCTTCAAAAGGAATTTTAATCTCAGCAACTTTAGTTAGAAAAGTTAAGTCCACAATTTTCCAAATGTAGAGTGAAAAAGAAAGTGGGAAATTCCTTTTATATTTTAGAAACTCTGCAGGGACGTGAACTAGGAACTTATCATGCCAAAGATATAAAATGCTGATTCCAGCTAACCTTCCGCCTAAAAGTTGTCAGAGTAATCTGTGGTTGTAATGTGCCCATTTAATCAATATAATAAATTTACACTTGCTACTTGTATTAAAATATATTATACACATTTAAACATATATATTTTTATATATCTCTAACCATGAATATTATTTCCAGCAAGTGTAATTGTGTCGAGTGGTTAATCAAGTTTTTAGTTAGTTGAAGCAAAATAGTGAATAAAGTGACTTACCCATAATTAGAGGGTAACTAGTAGTAATGTTAGTTAACACAAATAATTATTAAAACGATTTAATAACAATTAGTGACTTATTTTACATAGTTTTGAGTTGAAAGTTTTAATGAAATAAATTAAATGCAAAATATATATATTTTTTTTTGAAAAATAAAAACGGAAACAAAATATATTTTTTTTTAAGAAACAAACGTTTAGAGTTAATAAAATAAAAAACAACTATTTTTAGAAAATAAAAGAAAAGCAAAACTTCTAGAAAAATAAAATTTAAGAACAATAAGGTAAAAAATTTAAGATAGATTTTGTTAATTTTAAGTACTCAAATAAAAATTGAAAAATGAACGGAAGTAAAACAATTTAGAAATATTAAAAATGGAATTATTGGATATGGAAGTTTAAGTCTTGTTTTTTCTGATGAAATGGGAGCATAATTAAATGATGAATATTTAATTACATATGGGGTCTTCAGTGCAAATATTTTATTTAGGAGACTATGGTTGGGAGGGTAATGATAGAGGGAATTTGCAACCAACACCTAAGCCCACCCCTCTAGCTTAACTACTATTCCGTGCTTCACTTTTCTCATTTTTATACTCGATACCGAAGGTAACTAGTATATTGGTTTTGTGCAATGTCCGTCATTGTGTCTGTCCGTCTGTCCGTCTGTCCGTCCGTATGTATGCAAGTTTTTTCCACACCCTTCAAGCTAGAGACTTGAAACTTTCCAATTCTCTTTATCTATGGGATAGTAAATTAAGTGTCAAGATGGGGGTTCTACGATAACTGGGGGCTGGCAAATCGATAAATTCGATAACTCAAAACCGATAAATCCACATATTTCGCACATACTTACAGCTAGAACTACCAAATTTGGTAAGAAGATAGCTACTAGCAACCCCCAAAAAACTGCATCAATAATTTTGGAGCCACGCCCCCCCATTCCGCCCCCAGCCCCCCCGAATTTTAAAGTCAAAAAAGCATATATCTCCCTCAGTTTTTGAGCTATAGCCACCAAATTTGGTGCCAAGATAGGTGATGATGACCCCCTAAAAACTGCATCAAAAGTTTGTATGCCACGCCCACCGACACTGCCCTAGCTACCCCCATCCACCCCAACGCTTCGTCAAAAACGGGAATGCGTGTATCTTCCAGAGTTGTGGAGCTAGAGCTTCCAAATTTGGTGGAAGATAGCTAGTAGCGATCTCCAAAAAACTGCATCAAGTTTTGGAGCCGCGCCCACCCATTCCGCCCCCAGCCCCCCCGCATTTTGAAATCAGAAATGGCTATATCTCCCAAAGTTTTTGAGCTAGAGCCACCAAATTTGGTGCCAAGATAGGTGATGATGACCCCCTAAAAACTGCATCAAAAGTTTGGATGCCACGCCCACCGATCCTACCCTAGCCGCCCCCATCCACCCCAACGCTTCGTCAAAACGGGAATGCGTGTATCTTCCAGAGTTGTGGAGCTAGAGCCACCAAATTTGGTGGGAAGATAGCTAGTAGCGATCCCCAAAAATCTGCATCAAAGTTTTGGAGCCAAGCCCACCCATTCCGCCCCCCTTTCCCCACCATTTACAAACTTTCAGCTAGAGTCACCAAATTTGGTATGAAGATAGCAATTGACATTCCACAAAGATCTGCATCAAAAATTTGGATGCCATGCCTACCCATAACGCCCCCAGCCCCCCCCCCCCCTTTTCTCACTTTTTACAAACTTCGAGCTAGAGTCACCAATTTGGTATGAAGATAGCAATTGACATTCCTCATGGATCGGCAGCAAAAATTTGAATGCCACGCCCACCCATACCGCCCCAAGCCCCATAGCCCTCCTAACCCCACCTTATACAAACTTTGAGCTAGAGTCACCAAATTTGGTATGAAGGTAGCATTTGACATTCCACAAGGATCTGCAGCAAAAATTTGGATGCCACGCCCAACCATACCGCCCCCAGCCCCCTATCCCCACTTTATACAAACTTTGAGCTAGAGTCACCAAATTTGGTATGAAGGTAGCATTTGACATTCCACAAGGATCTGCAGCAAAAATTTGGATGCCACGCCCAACCATACCGCCCCCAGCCCCCCTTTCCCCACTTTATACAAACTTTGAGCTAGAGTCACCAAATTTGGTATGAAGGTAGCATTTGACATTCCACAAGGATCTGCAGCAAAAATTTGGATGCCACGCCCAACCATACCGCCCCCAGCCCCCCTTTCCCCACTTTATACAACTTTGAGCTAGAGTCACCAAATTTGGTATGAAGGTAGCATTTGACATTCCACAAGGATCTGCAGCAAAAATTTGGATGCCACGCCCACCATCAAAAATTCACCAAATTTGGTGCTTATATCTTTTACTACATTCGCAAATAGGTGCAAACTTAGATGATTTTTTCCAAGATCTGCGTAAAAAATCGCAGCCCACACAACACCTTTTGCCCCTAGCCACCACCTCTTTGAATTGGAAATACCTGAATATCAATATTCATTTAATTGAACGTAACGTAAGTTTTCCTAGCTAAGGATTTACTATAAAAAGCTGACTGCTAATCCTTATCAAATAGGGTTTAGCGCCATCTAGCTTGATCTTTTGCAGCTTATCAATTGATAGGTAAACACTTGGGTCCGTTTAGCAACTAGATGGCGCTGTATGGTCTCTTAATTGTATAAATATGCAAATATCGCGATTGCGTTAGGATTACAAAAATGAACACAGCTTACATATATTTGAAACTATGGGCTGGGGCAGAACACTTTTCGGATCACTATCGTTTTTGTGAACATGTGTTTTGCTTGATCGCATATACATATACATAATGCACTCGTTTTGGCATGTTTTTAAGCGTTGCCAGATAAGATACACCTACGCATGGAAATGCAATGCATATGCAATGCTCAAAAGTGTAAGTGCCTTTATGTTTTGCGCGAATTTTTATTTACTTTCTGGTTTTGCTCAATTTGAATGGAACGCTTAATTCCAAGGCTCCAAATTACGCAAAATTTAGTGCTGCCAGTAAGTGGAATTCTAATCATATGTAGTCTGTGGTTAGTAGTAGTTGAATTGCCAGAGTTGCCAGTAAATTAAAATTTGATTTGTTTGGCTGCTAACCACACCAATACATAGAAATGCAACGCAAACGCTATACTCAAAATTAGTTAGTCCCGTTACTTTTTGCGTGTATGTGTCTTTGCTCTCTTTTTACTCAATTTGAAACGAACGCTTTAATCGAACGCATCATATTTTGCAAATCAATATTAAACTTATTCTTTCTATTTATTAAAAAAAAACCATTACTTTTAATTAAATATACATAGCTTCAGAAATTGTTTATAACTGTGAGACATTTTAAATTAAATAATCGCAAGTGAATACAGTGAACAGTGCCATTGTGTGTGTTGACATACATATGTTTGTTTATATGTAGCGTCTTAAAGTGGATACACAGCAGCGGTCTGCTGCACACGGTATTCACTTAAGAAGTCTTTTTTAAGACTACTTAATTAAATTATTTCTTTATTTGTTATAAATTTTCAACTTATTTTACTTTTTTACGCCATTTGCATAATTTGACAACGCGATTTAATCGGTCGATTCAGTTCTGTTTAATTTTAATTAATAACTAAAAAGATAAGTTAATATTCTAATTCTACTTTTTATACACTTATAACTTTCATATATAACTTTCATTTACATACAAATATATTAATATATCTTAAATTATTTTGCAATCAATTGGCAAGCGTGCCAACTTAGCGTCGCAGTCTTGTGTGGCATTTTACACATCAATTATACCGATTATTTATGCAAAATAATTTGAATTATATTAATATATAATTTTATAATTATATTTAGTGCCTTTATAAATAAAATATATACTTATATATAAATATATATTAACATTCAAGTTAAGAATTATTCAATTTTACATATAAACAAATATCGGTAAATTCGATATTTAAAGTTTTTTAATAAACTTTTACGTTTGCAGCTTTATATAAAATATCAAAAATTATATATTTCACGGTTTTTAATTTTAATTCTCCAACTGACAAATTTAAAATGCCGCGTTTGACTAGGGTGACTGCATCACAAAGATTGCGAGCGCAGGCAATTAGAACTAGAATTGTCCGTGAAAATGTTGAATATGTAGAAAGAGAATTAAGTTTAAATGCAGAATCCCAAAGAATTCGTCGAAACGACGAGGACTACAGAATTGCTGAACAATCAACAAACACTGTCCGAAGAGCAGCTCGCAGGCAAGATACAGAAATAAGAAGAATCGAACAGAGACAGAATACGATAAACCAAATACGCAGACGTACAAATACACAAGTTCGGCAAGCCGAACAAGCAGTGGACAGTTCGCGTCGGGCAACTAGGAGACAAATCAACGACATAAGAACAAACGAACAGGGACAAAATACAATTCAACGAGCACGGAGACGTACAAATATGCAAGTTCGGCAAGCCGAACAAGCGGTTGACAGTTCGCGTCGGGCAGTAAGGAGAGGAAATGATAGTATTAGGAGAATCGAACAATCACAAAACACAACTCAACGAGCACAAAGACGTTCGAATAGACAAGTTCGGCAGGCCGAACAAGTGGTAGACACATCGCGTCGGGCTACTAGAAGACAAAACGACGATATAAGGATAAACGAACAGGGACAAAATACAATTCAACGAGCACGGAGACGTACAAATATACAAGTTCGGCAAGCCGAACAAACGGTTGACAGTTCGCGTCGGGCAGTAAGGAGAGGAAATGTTAGTATTAGGAGAATCGAACAATCACAAAACACAACGCAACGAGCACAAAGACGTTCGAATAGACAAGTTCGGCAGGCCGAACAAGTGGTAGACACATCGCGTCGGGCTACTAGAAGACAAAACGACGATATAAGGATAAACGAACAGGGACAAAATACAATTCAACGAGCACGGAGACGTACAAATATGCAAGTTCGGCAAGCCGAACAAACGGTTGACAGTTCGCGTCGGTCAGTTAGGAGACAAAACGACGATATAAGGACAAGCGAACAGATGCAAAATACAATTCAACGAGCACGAAGACGGACCAATTTACTAATACGACAGGGGGAGCAAGTGGTGGACAGTTCCCGTAGGAGAACGCGTAGACAAAACGAACATAACAGAGTTTATGAACAGATTCGTAGAAGGCTGGCTAGATCCTTACGCCGACAGGAGCTTGAGCTTAGTATTTAGATGCGAGAGCAAAATAGAGCTCAGAGAGCTCGGATACGTAGCAATCGTTTGCGTAGGCTAGCTGAGCAGAGCAGAAATTCAGCTAATAGGAAAAATGCAAGGAGACTAGCAAGAGAAGCAGCCGCGCAAGAGCCTAGTGAGCTAGAGCAAGAGAATAACCCCCGATCAGCCCATTGTCAATTAGATTCCAAAATAAGTGCTTTTAATAAAATAGTTAAACAAGGCCCTGACCAACTTTGCCTTTGCTGCAAGGGGCTTTGGTTTCCACATCAAGTGGACAAGATTAGATCTCAATATATTGAAGAAAAAAATTCATATAGTGCACAGATTTTGTTTTTATCGAGAGAATTTCCTTCTGAAGATAGTACCTACAAGTTTGTAAGTCATGCAGTCGCACTATAAAATCAGGTAGGCTGCCAAAAATTCCATTACTAATGGCCTAGATTTCCCAATCCTTCCCCAATGCTTAAGGATTTGACTCCCTTAGAAGAACGACTAATTTCTCCACGTCTTCCATTTATGATAATTAAGTCATTAGGGCATGAGCGTCAAAGTGCAATTAAAGGAGCTATTGTGAATGTTCCCATTCCTACCGCCAATGTCGTCACCTCTCTCCCAAGAGCTTTTCATGAAGCTGTGGTTGTTCAGCTCCACCTCAAACGTAGATTGGAATATAACCATGATTTCATGGCTGAAACAATTAGACCTTTTAAAATTATTGATGCAATGCGCTTTTTAGTTTCCACTGAGCTTTATCAGAAGCATAATATTTCTATTAATGAACAAATAATGTCCTCACTTTCAACTGCACCTAACAATATGCCATTCTTTGCAACTAATGAGGACAGAGTTGTATTCGATCAAATCGCTTTAAATACTGAGAATCAGGAGGCCCAACAAGACATAGAAGAAGAGCAGCTAAATCCAGGTGGGCAAGAAACATTGTTAGATGACATTCAAGCAGATCAGGTGAATATGCAAAGAATTCAAATGGCCCCCGGCGAAGGCCAACGACCCCTTGACATGATTGGAGATGAGGATGCAGAAGAATTGTCTTTTCCGATTTTATTTGCTGGCAAAAAAGAATGTGCTTAGAAAGTTTCACTACTATTGTTAGATCTGAGCTTAGAAATTATGATAGACGAGGTTGTAGAACCGATAAAATATTTTATAATTATAAAAAGTTGGAAATGATCCACATTAGAAGTAATACTTCAATATGCCTGCGAAAACACACTGCTCCTCGCTGCACAACTGCAGCCCATGCACTTAATGCTGATTTAGTTAGTAATTTAATTCTTCATGATGAAGGCTATCGGGTTTTAAAGGGTATTCGCTCATCTCCAGCTCACTGGGAAAGTGAAAAAAAAGGTAATGGCAATGATAAGACAATTTGATTTGCCAACCTTTTTTATCACTCTGTCGGCTGCTGAAACTAGGTGGGGTGAACTGTTAGTTCTGTTGAAGCGAAATGTTGATAAGGAGCACATATCCGAAGATAGTGCAATCGCTTTGCAATTTGCTGAAAAAGCAAGGCTGATCAGAGCCGATCCGGTGACATGTGCTCGGTATTTCGACTTTCGTTATAGATAGATTTTAAAACTTATGAAAAAAGAGGGCGGGATTTTTGGATGTCATCCAGTTATCAGATATTATTGGCGAGTTGAATTCCAACAAGAGGTTCCCCTCACATCCACGGTATGTTTTGGCTTAAAGGTGCCCCAAAAATTAACTTTAAAGACGATGAAAGTAGAGACAGGTCTATTCCACCGGTAATAGACTTTATCAACCAATTTGTCACTACAGATGTGACAAATGTTGATCTTAGCCAGTATATTGAATACCAAAAGCATAATCATGGGCGTTCATGCATGCGGGAAATAAGGGGGTCCCGCATATGCCGCTTTGGTATTCCATATCCTCCAATGCCAATGACGTATTTAGAGAAAGACCAACTATGCTAGAAGACGCGCTTAGGGATGCTGTAGAGGGTGAAGATATAGAAGAAATTTAGAAAATCAAGTGGTTCTTGATGAAGAATTTAGAGTTCTAGCTTTCCCAGAAATAAGTTCTCAAATGAATGTCCTTAATTTGAATGCCAATGATAACACCTCTGAAGAAACAGATAACGTCCGGCTTATTAAGCTTCCTCCACTCATATCCCCAGAAAATTTAGCAGATCTCGTAAAATCATTAAATTTAAAGCAAAAAACTTTTTTTCTCATGTTCTTCATAACGCTAATATGAAGAACGTTTTCCATGAGTTTGTTGGTGGGGGTGCTGGCGTTGGGAAGAGTCGTCTTATATCAGCACTTTACCAGTCCTTAACTTCATTCTATAATAGTAAACCTGGATGTGATCCAACTTCGGCAAAAGTCATATTGTGTGCTCCAACTGGTAAAGCTGCTTTTGGAATCAATGGTTCCACACTTCACACTATGTTTTCTCTTCCCATTAACCAGTCTGGGTCCGCTTTTAAAGAATTGGGTGCAGATTTGCTTAATAGTCGTCGATCAATTCTAATTGATCTTAAAGTTTTAATCATAGATGAGATCTCAATGGTAGGATCAAAGATGTTTTCGTTTATAGACTCCCGTCTTAAGCAAATTTTCAACAACCGTGAATCTGCATTTGGAGGAATTTCAGTGATCGTTTTCGGCGATCTTAGACAACTACGTCCGATAGGAGATAGATGGATATTTCAATCCACTTCCGAGTCGCATAACCCTTATAGTGCCTTATTTGGGTCTTCTCTTTGGGGATGCTTTACGTTTTTTGAACTTACAGAGATAATGCGGCAGCGAAATGATCAACCTTTCGCAATAGCTCTCAACAACATGGCATCTGGTCAAATGTCGACAGAGGACGTAGATTTATTTAAAAACAGGATTTGTAGAATTGACCAAGTTCCAGATGATGTCATTCATCTTTTTGAAACCAACGCCGAAGTTAATAGTTTCAATACAACAAAGCTTAACTCAATTACAACTGACCAACATATTTCAAACGCTAGAGATTTTGTAAAAGCCGCACATTTAAATGACTCCGCCAAGAGTCGAATTCTTGAGTCTATTCAGGATTTTAAAACTTCCCAAACGCAGGGATTACCCTATTCTCTCATTTTGAAAACCACAGCAAAGTATATGGTGACGGTTAATGTAGACACTGCTGATGGATTAGTTAACGGAGCAACAGGAACATTAATGGAAGTAGGATTCAGATCAGCCACACCATCAATTTTGTGGATAAAATTTTTAGAAGAAAGTGTAGGAGTTAATGCTCGAGCTAAGTGCTCACATCGTCAAGAAACTTCTTGGACACCAGTTCAGAAGACTATTAAAAGTTTTCAATACCATTCCAACGAGCAAATAACTATTGACCGCGAACAATTTCCTGTAGTACCTGCAGAAGCTATTACTATTTTTAAGAGTCAGGGTGCAACATATAACAAAGTGGTTGTCCACACTTGTAGCAAAATGCGCCGAGAAGCATTATATGTGGCATGTAGTAGAGCAACCAATGCGTCTGGTTTGTACATAATCGGTGAATTTTATCCACCAAAACCTGATGCAGGCTCGGCTGTAAATCAGGAACTTCAAACTTTACGCTCCGAAAAACTTCTTAAGACGCATTTCGATATTATACTTAACTCTTCTGAATTTAATTTAATTTTCCATAATACGGAAAGTCTGCATTGCCATTTTAGTGATATTTCGTCCGATCAACTAATGTTACAATCTTCTATTCTATGTTTTGTTGAGGCTTGCACATACTCACACGAAACATATGAACTAAATGACTTTTCAACAGTCGTGCGACTAGATTGCACACCTAATCCAAGAAATCGACCAAAAGAGGAATTATTGTTTTATTAAAAATGAATTATACCAACACGTAAGTCTTTGTTCGACGGGTCAGAATTTTTCGGGTTCACATGTCTTTGAGTACGCGTTGTTTAAATATAAGTCCTTGGGGGTTCTGGTAGTGTACAAAAGTCCGTCTTATCCATTGCGCAAATTTGAAACAGAATTTGAGAACTTATTCAATCAATTCACTTTTTTAAGAAGCAATACCTTAGTTTTGGGGGACTTTAACTTATGTCTGCGAGCTCATTCAGGAAGTAGCAGTAGGGTTTATAACTTTTTACGCTCAATAAATTATAATTCACTTCTCGATTTAAATTTACCAACCACCAAGTCCGATACCCATATTGACTGGGCATTTTCAAATATTTCTAATGGGAGGGTCAACGCGCGAACTTATGAAACAATATATAGCCATCATAGCGGGATTTCGGTAAACCTTGAGAGCTTATTGATTGAAGAGTAATTGTTTTTGTTTGTGTTAATATTTATGTTTGATATTTTATTTATTCATATATTTTTATTTTATTTATTTACATATTTTTATTTGTTATTTATTTATTTTGTTTTAAGCATTACGTATTTATTTATTTTGATTTTTTCACATATGTATATATTTGTTGCAAAATAAAACTTTAAGGTAATTTTAAGTGTTTGATATTTTATTTATTCATATATATTTATTTTATTTATTTACATATTTTTATTATTTACAAATTTTATCTGTTATTTATTTATTTTGTTTTAAGCATTACGTATTTATTTATTTTATTTTTTCACATATGTATATATTTGTTGCAAAAATTAAAAAAAATTTAAGGTAATTTTAAGTGGGGAACATGGAAATGATTTTTGATAAATTATTTCAAGTCGACTCGAAGGCTCTTACAATTATATAAGAGCCCCATTACAGTCGTGATGGCCTCCACGTGGTGTTCCCTGGATACCGATTGAAATTATTAATCGGGAGCAAATTCGAGCGGCGAAGTAAGGTTAGTTTTATATATAATTATGTTATACATAATTCTAGATAATTTTTGAAGTTACAAATTTTAAAAAAATCTTGTAATCTACATCTGTACTGGTATCGAGTATGCCGCAGTCGGTTGCGTCCGACTGCAACGTTTCTACTTGTTTTTTATGTTTCTTTTAGTTGTTTATTGAGAGTGTTCGCACTTTGGCCATGTGGTCTTCGGATGAGTACCGTCTCATCTCAGTTTTAGTTTCAGGAGGGACTCTATAATAAAACCTTGGTGTAGCCATTCCCGATAGAGCTAGGAATCAATGGGTCCCGCTCCGCTTTCTGCTGAATGATCGACCAGTCTGACTTGCTGGTTGACAAATAAACCGAAAAAACCTATAATTGTCGACCCCGGGCGAAAGAAAATTTTCTGACGCTACAAGTTTTTGACGTTTCCCCTACGCTACATATTTTTGGCGCCCACCAACGTGGGGCATGTGCTAATTTAGTATTTATTTACGTGTAACTAGTGCGTACCCCTGATGAATGGAAATTGTATGACAAGCTAGAAGAAGTTTTGAGAGATCTTCTGGACTTCGATCCATAATTAGCGCATGCTGATAGGACTCAACCTTTGTTAAATTAGTTCTTTAAGTATTCATGTTATAAATGGAATAGCTAAAAGCCAAATTACAGCGAAGTATTACTTAAAGGTTGGGGGACCTTAAATAAAAATATTTTTGTTTTAGTTGTCTTAATATTTTGGAAAGTACTGGCTTAATACAAAATTCAATTATTAAAAAGCTCTTTGCCTTCGATTGAATTTTTATTCTAATTTTGAAAGCAGTTAATTAAAGTTGAGTAATATCTTTTTATACATCTTGGAATTCGAGTTTTTGAACATTCGAAAACTTTCGACCGAGATTACAGGTAGATTTTTAGAATTCAGCATATTTGGATGCAAAAAATTGTATGGTTGGGCAATGTCTCAAAGTGTGCCATACACCGGTTTTCTGTAGATGAGTGACGTTGAGATTGCATCATAAGATGTAACTCAAATAGTAGGAAATTCTGAGTATGGCTTTATTTTAGAAGTAGACTTTATATATTCTGATACCTTACATGATTATCATAATGATCTACCCTTTTGTCCGCTCAACCAAAAACCCACACCAGAAGCAAAGGTGTGTAAACTTGTTGCTGACCTTAGGTCAAAAACTTAATACCCGATTCATTACAAAAACCTTCAACAATGTTCGCGTCATGGTTTAATATTGTCAAAAGTACATAGAGTTTTAAAATTTAAACAGGCTCCTGGCTAAAAAAAATGCATTGATCTTAACTCTTCCCATAGAACTTTAGCGAAAAACAACTTTGAAATAGACTTTTTCGAACTGTTAAATAACGCAGTCTATGGGAAGACAATGGAGAACGTTGAAAAACGTAAAGATGTTAAGATTGTCACTTCGTGGGAATCAACCACACGCAATCGATTAGATGCACGTTCGCTTATTGCAAAGGCTAGTTTTCACAGCTCTGCGCAATTTGCTGAAGACATGTATGCTATTCAGATGAAGCGGCTCCATAATGTTATGATAAGCCAATGTACTTAGGGCTTACAGTTTTATAACTCTCCAAATGGCAGATGTACGATTTTCATTACGATTATATTAAACCTAAATTCCAGGAAAAAGTCACATTGAATTATATAGATACAGACTCGTTCATATATTCAATACAGACAAAAGACTTTTATGCAGATATTGCTGAAGACGTAGAAATGAAGTTTGACACGTCTGAATACCGTGAGGAGTTAGCAAAGTTATACGGGATGAAAAGGTGTAATAAAAAGGTCTTGGGTATAATGAAGGATGAGAGCTGTGGCAAACGAGTGTTAGAGTTTGTTGGTCTCAGAGCGAAAATATATTCACTGTCTCTTGAGGGGGGTGGATGCATTAAAAAATCAAAGGGTGTAAAGAAGTCTGCATTAGATAAGCTTACTATAAATAGTTATAAAGAATGCCTTTTTGATAATAAGATTTTTAATGATGAAATTATGTTGTTCAGATCTTAGATCCACAACTTGTATACACATGAGATAAGAAAAACTACTTTAAGCTCTAATGACGACAAAAGAAAATAAGGTCTGACGGTATAAATAGCTTTTTTGAAGCGAATAGACGTGTTTGTTAGTGCGCTGCGTTATTTTCACTTCTCCCGACTAATTTTACGTATATAAATTGGTTAACGAACCCTAATAAAAACTTTTCATATTGGTTCACAAAGTGGCAGCATATCTGTTCCATATATTTAAATAAATAATACGAAAAAGTATAGACTCTTCTTTCCTGGCTTAGCGCGGCAAACGTTAACATCAAAACAACAATAACAATCTGTGAGAGTTACTCTTATAAGCTGTAAGCCAAAACACTCGAAACACAAAACACAAAAAAACAAAAATAACTGCATAAGCATAAGCACAAATAATAATCGCGAGTGAGTGAGAACGTAATGTCGAAAACAGCCGCGAAACGTGTGCGAAGCGAGTCGACCGCTGATATTGCTGGCCGCACCTCTGATGCACTTTCTCCACTGCTGGTTGAGCTGATCAATGCACGGTTCTCTGCACAGGCGAAGCTCATCAGTATGAACATTCGTGAAGCTGAGGGGAAAATTTTGAAGGAGCTCGACACCAAGCTCAATGGCATTGCAGGTGAGCTTGAGCTACTAGCCAAGACAGTCCAGCATCTTGAGGATGAAAACATTCAGGCACTGCGGGAAAGGGTGTCGGATCTTGAAGCAATACTGGGAGCTCGGCAGTTGGCAGAGGAGAATGCCAAAATTGCAAACGATATTCGCATTCATGGTATCCCAATGAGTGAGAATGAAAACCTGAAAACCATCATGAACAACTTATTCTTCTCACTCAATCTCACTTCCCCGCCGCCGAGAATAAGTAGGGTGTTTAGAATAAAAACGCGTGGCCCGACACATACCGTTTTAGATCCGATTGTGATCGTAACGTTTGTCAGCTTCCGAGATAAAATGGCACTACTACGCGCCGCGGGAGCACACCGAAGGAGCTCTAAGATGCCACTGACTCTAAATCTCTTGGGACTCAACTCTCAAGCGCCCTTTTACATTAATGAGCAGCTGTCAAAGCTCAACTATCAAATTTTTAAAGAGGCGCTTAAGCTTAAAAAGCATAAAGCTTTCTCAGCGGTCTTTACGCGCTCCGCTCAGGTGTACGTCAGGCAAGGCGGAGGCAGCGAGTGCATTTTCATTAAGAGCATGGAAGAGCTTTTATCTCTTTCTAATACCGGCTTGGTGGACAACACTAGCTCTTCAGATCTGGCCTCTTCATCTGTGGGGAACTTATTTCGTTCCCAATAAACATGCACGAGTCTGTATTTTTAATTATTTTTGTTTCCCAAAACTCTTATTTGTCAACATTTACATTTTAGTGAGTTAGGTATTAGCTTTAATTCTCTTTGGTGCGTTTCTAAAATTAGGTCTTATCTTTTATGTTGGATAACATGATTGATCCAACTGCGAACAGTAATGTTATGCTTAGAATTCTAGCAAAGCAACACCGTGGGCTTAACATTTGCCATATTAATGCTCAAAGTTTAGTCAGAAAGATGGATGAGTTTAGATATATGTTTGTTAAGTCAAATGTTGATGTAGTGTGTGTATCGGAGACATGGTTTATGACTCAAATGTATGATCTGTTAGTTTCATGTGAAGGTTTTACTGTTTTTCGTGCAGATCGTGTTGGAGGGGGCGTGGCAATTTTTGTTAATAATAAGCTGCGGTCCAAGCTGATGTGTAAGCATGGAGAAGGAAGTACAACGGAGTTCATATTTGTTGAAATAAGCTGTCCACAGTATTTTCGTAATATGCTAATTGGTTGTGTTTATCGTCCGAATCGTGCAGCGTCATACTCTAATATAATTTCGTCGATTTCTATGTTAACTGTTTCATATATTGACATTGCGATCCTTAATAGCTAATAGATTTTAATAGCAATGTGTTGTACCACAATGATCTCACCAACAATATGGAATCACTTGGATTACACTTAGTCAATGCAACTAATCCAACCCATTTTACTTCAACTTCCAGTACACTCTTGGATTTGATCTTTGTTAGTAATTCATTAAAAGCTCTTATGTATGACCAAATTTCTGTCCCTTGCTTCTCCAAACATGATCTTGTCTTTGTGTCGTACGATGTTTGTATTAATAAGTTCGACATGACATATACATATAGAGACTAGAAATATAGATATGAACTTTTTATCTGACGAATTTAATAAATATGACTGGACCTTAATATACAACATGTCCACAGCTGACGAACAGGTTGAATATCCGCAGGGTCAAATAATAGATCTGTATAATACTTGTGTCCCATCAAAATCTAAACTTCCCCAGCCTCGTGAGAAGCCCTGGCTAACACATTTTGTTAAAAGAGCTATACTAAAAAGAAATGAAGCCTACAACAAATGGAAGAGATTTAAGACTGACTTTCTGTATGATACCTTCAAAAGTTTACGACGTGCAGTTGTTAAATTGATTAATAATGGTAAGAAGCGATTCTATTCCCAGAAATTCCAGCAATCCATCTCGTCAAGAGATAAATGGAGAATTATAAATTAAATTGGAGTGGGAAAGCAAAATGTTAGAACCAGTGTCGAAGTTAATGCTGAAGAGCTTAACCAAAAGTTCGTCAACTGCGCTGTACCTGAGGCCCCAGCCAATGAATACCTTAACTGTGATCCTCCTAACTGTGATATAAGCTTTAGTTTTAGGTGTGTCAGAAATTATGAAGTCCTTGAATCTATGTTAAATGTCAAATCAAATGCAGTTGGACTGGATGATATAAATCCTAAATTTGTCAATATTATAATTCCGTCAATTTTAAATCAGGTTACACACATTATGAATACAGCAATCACTACTTCTGTATATCCAGAAAAATTGAAACTTGCTAAGATTATCCCTGTCCCTAAGGGTAATGGAGATTTCAGACCAATCTCAGTTCTACCTTTTCTATCCAAAGTGTTTGAAAATTTACTAGCAATCCAAATAAATGAATATATGGTTACCAACAGTCTTCTCAGCAATGACCAATCCGGCTTTAGGAAAAACAGAAGCTGCACCACAGCAATCCTTAATATTGTTGAGGATATACGTAGAAGCATGGATGATGGCAATGAAACGTTCTTGACACTGCTTAGTTATACCAAAGCTTTTGATACTGTCAACCATGACATACTATGCACCAAAATGAAGAAGCTGTATAGTTTTACAGCCACAGCCGATTCCTTATTACGCTCATACCTAGTAAACCGTCTTCAATCTGTTGTCACACCGTCAAGTTCGTCGTCATTTCTGTCTCTGAGCCGTGGAGTGCCACAAGGATCGGTTCTTGGGCCGTTACTATACTCGTGTTATGTTAATGATTTCCACGTAAAGTGGAAGTTATGAGTGTGCAATAATTGATTTCCATATGCACAACTCGATTCCATATGTGAACCATGATAATAATTTATTCCATATTGGGGAGCATATTTCGAGATACCTGTGGGATCATATGAGCTAAGTGAAATAAGTGAAAGTATTAGCGAGAAAATGAAGGAAATAGAGCTAAATAACTTAAAGCAGCCTTTAATCGAGAGCAATAATAATACCCTTCAAGTAGAGATTTCATCTAAAGAAGATTCAATATATTTTAACAAAGATCGTTTTATTGGTCAACTATTTGGATTTAATAAAAAAGAACTAAAACTTAATGGAATGCATATATCTGATCAACCTGTAGACATCCTGAAAGCTAATACGATTCGTTTGGAATGTAATATTGTTAGCGCATCATATGTAAATGAGGTATCAAGTCATGCACTACATGAGTTTGCACTCAATGTTCCAGGCTATAAATTGAGTGAGAAACCAAATAATCTTATTTATTTACCAGTTCACACGAGAGAGATACAGTCGTTAATAATACGGATAGCTGATCAGAACGGAGACTTGGTTAATTTAACCCTCTAGCTTTTAAGAGTGCCTCAAGACACTTATCACATTATATTCTTTAATAAAAAGCGGTTGGGTTTGATTTAAGCTAAATACTTTTGGCGGGTCCCTAAGGTCGTGGCAATCATATGTTTAAAAGCTTTCAGAGCTTTTTGAAGCTTTAACTGTACTTTTACTTTGACTTGCACAGAACATATGTTTTTCCGCGCGAAAAATTGTACGTGGAACGTGCCGCAGATTGCTGGTTTTATTAAAGTGTTAAGACTTCTATATTAGTAACCTGTGTTTTTCCGTTAAAGGTATGTTTATTCTTAGTCAAAATCAAGTTTCACATTTGTGAATCTATAAAAGTTGTGCGTTGGAGCAGTGAAATAGCGATAAGTGCCTTGAGACACTCTTGGGCCGTTGGGCGTACTTTTTCACGTCGACAAGATGTTTTTACTTGGCAAGTTTTGTTTAGTGCATAGTGTCTCATTCCATGAGAAATTGCTAAAAATTGTCGGATTTGACCGATGAACAACTTTTGGACATGTTCGATTCTGTCAATACCGACGATGAATTGTCAAACGTTTCAAGTGACGAGGATGGTGACGACTTAAATTACGAAAATGCACTAAACGCAGCACTGAACGACGCTTCGGCTGTGGACTTGACCCTTGAAATTAACTTGGACACTGTCGAAAATGTTGAAACTACGCTGGAGGAGCCTACTCAGAAAACATTAAAAAGAACTCGATCGTTCTTGCCATCATTTGAAGATGGAGCACCTATACTTTTGCCGTCTTCTGGTGGCTTCAATGGTTTGGGTAAGCGGCGCTAAGCCGTAATATGATATTTAAATTATTTATTTATTTGTATAGGCATTGAATCAACTTTGAAAGATCGAATCAAAATTATATGGCGAAAGCAATCGAGGCAGATGCATATCAATGAAATAGCCTTTCAGGGAGACTCAAAGCTGCCAGCTTATATAATGGATCTCGAAACTCCATTACAGATCTTTTGTTAATTTTTCGATACAAATATCATGAATATGATTGTCGAGGAAACTATTCGCGCAGCTTTCACAGCTTACATTGCTAATCAATTTAAAACGACCATTGACGAAATGTATAATTACATTGGGATATTGATATATATGTCAATATATCGTTACCCGAATTTGAAAAGCTACTGGGGAAGAAATGCGTTTGATCCCATACGATACTGCATGACACGAAGCAAATTCGAACTGATTAAACATTAGCTACAAGTAAGTAGATAAGAGAGTGAGAGTCAACTGTGAGCAGGTTTCTTAGATACGAAAAAGTAGATAAGAGAGAGTCGAGAAGGCGGCTGTTTGAATTGCGTTGCCTTGCACACTTGCAAGGCAAAACATATACAATGAATGTTTATGATTGTGAAAACCAGTGATCAAAGAATAAAAGGATTGAGAAAAGATTTTGCTTTTTGAAGTACGCTAGTCAAAGGGCAGTACATTCGTAGGCTGCATTGTTATGATCAAAAGCAACACCAACAGCAACAACAACTACAACCTTCGTGTGGGCGTTATGTGTGCAATGATGGGAATTTTCTTTCGCAGCGGCAGCAACAGCAAGATCAACACATTGTTTTTAAACAAGAGTATTGATACTTATACATTTAGATTACAAAAAGTTAGAGGGAGAAGGTGTAAGAGGGGGAGTGTTAGATGGAGAAGGTGTAAGAGGGGGAAAGGATAGAGGGGGAAAGTGTTAGATGGAGAAGGTGTTAGAGGAGGAAAGAGTTAGAGGGGGATAGTGTTAGAAGGAAGGAAGACTTAGAGACAAGTTTGTGCATGCTTGAGGTGCGCTAGTCAAAGGTCAAGTACATTAGTTGGCTAATGTGTTATTGGTATCACCGTCCGTGAGGTTCAGTGAGCAAAGTACATTTCCTATGAAACTATTAATTGCTAGAGTCAAGTGTGCACAGGTTTCTTAGCTACAAGTTAGTAGATAAGAAAGAGAGAGAGTCAACTGTGAGGAGGTTTTTTAGATACGAATAAGTAGATAAGAGAGAGTCGAGAGGGCGGCTGTTTGACGTGCGTTGCCTTGCACACTTGCAGGCAAAACATATACAATGAATGTTTATGGTTGTGAAAACCAGTGATGATTTAATATTTTTTTTTATAGATTTTTGCAGTATGTTAAATTTGAGATTTATATTAAGCTTGTTCCGTTGAGGGATTTAGCAAACACAAACACCGAACATTAAGATTAATGACATATAGTTATAGCCGGTAGAACACACAAGTCATACTCCATGATTTTGTTTCGGCTTTATAAAAAGATTTTTGAAGTCAATATTATAAGCCTTAGTTCTAGTACTCACTTGAAAGCTTAACGAAGTTCGTGTAGCTGGTATAATAAATCATGTTTTAACAAACTAATTTTGATCTTAATATTTATACATCATCGTTTATTGAGATTATTGTTATTATTATTTTTTAATCCCCATGTATTGGATTCCGTTCTATCTCAGTAATAATTTATTTTGCTTATACATTCTTTAAATTCCTTAAGGTAATCTCTTAGGCTTATCAAATAATCTTTTCCTTAACTTTCCCTCTGCTCGCTTTAAGATTTTCGTTAAATGACACTTTTCATATTTAAGCTTTCCGTCAAACTATTTCTTATACTCAACTAAAATTATTTCATCAAACTCACATATCAAATCAATTTCTAAAATAAAGAAAATGAAAACAGTAAGATGTTTTCAGCAGCGTGATTTTTTTTTATAAACGGGTTTTACCAACTCTTTTTCAGTATGCTACCTACGATAAAAATGTATAAAGAATGTGTTTTGTACTCATTTACTGACTTCAAAAATTCTTCTATTTACGTTGTATGATACCCTATCTTAATTTGTGTTATATTTAATCGTTTTCTTCAACTTAGTATTCTACAGATTTTTAAACATTTATGTTATGTAGTTAGCTATTTTGACTAGGCTTTACGCTTAAAACGAGATAGATTGTATTATTGTCCTTAACAAGTTAACTTAATTTTAACAGGAAAATCGATCGGACATTGATTTTTCACTTTATAATTGATTGCTTTAATATATTTCAACTGTCAACCTATGTACCTTCCTACTTTTTTAGTGATTATGTTAGATTTTATATTTCCAAACTCATTGCTTAACTTAAGAAAACTTCGTTATTAATTTCTTATAATTGATGGATGGTAATATTTTATTTCATTATTCTACCCATTTTTCTTGCCGTTAATAAGGAAGTGCATTGAACTAGCTTAACAGTTCGAGATATGAGTCTTACACTGTTTCGAAAAGTATGAATACGTTAAGTGTTTTAATTTAAGGGTTAAGTATCTACGACTACTTTTCCTTAACTGTGTTAGTTGCAGTTTTGTTACATCTCACTTCCATGTATTTCTTGTTTATATTTTCATTTATTTCTTTTAATATTTTTTTATATATTTTTTAGGTGCTTTATTAATTTAATGAGAACAAATCCGTTTTGTTCTAGATGCAATGTTATTAGGGCGTATTTATTCATTTAATTATGATAATTATTTTCTAAAGAGACTTATTTTCTTAAGTGCTCAAAACTTATTGTCGCTAAAGGATTTATTTATTCTTGATCTGAGTTATTTATATAATTCGTGAAACCATTGTTTTGTGTTTTATTATTCTTGAACCTTTGCATTAATCTTGAATATGGATGGCAGAATACGGTTGTGATGTACTATAGCTCGGGATGATTTGAGATGTGGTATTTTGCAAAACGGGCGATAGAGTACTTAAATTTTTTAATTTTAGTGTGTTTTTAAAATAATGTACTTTAACTATCACCGGATTGGTTTATACCCACTAAATATTGGTATTTTCGGTTTTTTCTTCCTTTGTATTATTCGTTTTATACACCCTAGCTTTTGATCCTGTTTTTTGATTTTAGATTAGGGTTTGATTTTATTGTATACTGTTTGTGGAGGAGGCTCCAAATAATAAGATTTGATTTAATAATTGTATGGTAAGATTTATTCTTCTTTTTTATGTTGGTAAAGCACTAGTTGTGTGTATGTTAAACTAATAAAAGAGCGCAAGCAAGTCATTTACAATAATTTTCACTAACTAAGGATTCATGGTCTTAAGACCGTTTAGACTTCATCGTAAGTAGTTTTGCTAGGCTATATTCCATTATGATTATTGTGGGTTATAATTTGTACATTGAAAGAGCGAGATAAAGCTGATCTTGTTTAGGTCCACAATCTATTTTCATGGTCCATTTTCCTTTGCATATAATACGGCAGGGAGTAAGATTTGAAGTAATATGTCATTCCATTCTAGTAATATTTGTTTATTATTTTTATTATTTTGTTATTTAATTTTTATTTTATTCTTTTATGTTGTTTGACTTTATATATTGCCTTTATATTGAAGGGTTTTGCCTCTCAATTTTTGAACCGAGTCATAGTATTTTTTTTTTTTTTTTCTGTGCTGCATAAACGAAAGCATGCTTGATCCCAGATATATGTAGATCAACACTGTAGGCTTTCAAGTACTATATGTCTGTCTCTATATTTTATCAGCTTTTAGGTATTTCAAAGTGTTTACTATTTGACACTTTTAAGAACAATTTGCTTGCCTGAGCTAGGTAGGTTATACAATTAAAACAATTAGTGGAAAGACGGAACTGTCTTACAGAATTTCTTCAACATTATAAGTTGGTTCTTTCCGTTTCGCATTTTATCACGCACTTTGAGATTATTATATTACTTAATGGAATGTGCTCTATGTTCCTGATTGTTTGCTTATTATTGTTGTTAATTATTATTTTGTTTATTTTATTTCTTTTGCATCTCATATAGTATTTTTCCCTTATGTTTCTTTTTTATTGCGCTCCACTTCTAAACTTACTTTAATAATTTTCGATGTTTCCTACAATTTATATTTAATCGCCCTTTATTTGACAAAAACTGGGCTGTTAAAAACGGAAGCCAATGAATCTATCAAACTGATGGAAGGGAATAGTTGTGATTATTTTTCATTTAAAAATAAAAATAGGCTGTTATACGGATACACAAAATATTTACTTATATTAAATTAAAAGTACTGTCACTGTTTACGACAGCCTGGCATCCTAAAGAGACACAATCGCTCACCATCATCACTTGACACCCCACCCTCCCATACGACGAAGCGATCCTCACCTGGACCATCACTCGTACACACATAATTAACTTTTACCTAGATAATGTACGGTTTGCATGTAGGCGCCTTATTTGAATAGTATTTCATTGTTCTACTCTGTACCGATTTGGATCCCCTGATTTATATTATTTCCAGCTACTTTCCAAGGCTCACACCTTTAACTTTTAACACACCAGCCCACAAAACATATAATTTAGATATAAAAACATTAGACAACGACATCAAGCACCAAGAGCTATTAAAAAATTTATAAAGTATTCGGAGGAAATTTGATCGAACAATGTAACACCCAAAATATTTATTATGGTTTACATTAAATCGTGAAGTCATAGTCGAGTCTACTACGTACTTCACATTTTTCCATGAGTTGTTCCCATGTAAAACCCCTATCAATTTATCCGTTTTTTCTTATTATTATTTTTTTCAACCAAGTAAGTGCGTACCTGTTTTTTCAATTTTATCTCTCTAGAAAATGTCTGTAAGTTCGGTAGCCTCACAGTCATTCAATATGTTTGTTATAGGGATTTTGTATTGTATTTCTATTATTGTACATTTTAAGTTTTCCGGTTTGGTGAGTAGCTCTTCTCAATTAAGTATTATGTTTGCTTATACACACATAATCATTTACTTAGATTTTATCTGACTAATAAAAACTGTCTTAAAATCTTTTAAAAATTTAAGGATTACTTTTATGTATGGAATTTTAGCTGTCCTTATATATCGCTGATTGTTCTTACTAGACATCTGCATGAGTGGCAAAAAAATCACATTCAAATGCACAATGCTCAAAATGAGTTGAGTGAATTTGAATGCAAAGTCAAACTGGTGTGAGTGAGAAGGCTCGCTTACGTACGACTCAGACGCACAAAGAATAGAGAAAGAGAAACGAATTCAATGGAGTGAGTACAACTCATTCAAACTCATTCGAACTATTCGAATTGCAACTGTAAACAAGTGGAAACATATGAAGCAATGAAATGCGTTTTTATATTCATATTCTTGGTTTTTTATTAAACTTATTTCTAAAATATCAATATAACTAACTTAAATTTGAATGCAAAAACATTATTTTGTTAATGTTTTCCGGATTGGTGGCGATTTGACAACGCTTTTCTGTAATTAAATTTCTCGCGTTTGAGAATGTGCGTTCCGAAGCCGCGCTGCTCGCTGGAATGCAAATATTTTGCAGCTTGTTTTGTGCAATAGCGGAAAAAATTGCTTGTTCATATGCCACCAAGCTAAAGCATTAAAATCATTTGTGTATGCAACATTAATATTTGCATATCCAGCAATTTCTTGTTCCACCTTGTCTTGTATTGTCTCAATTTGGGAGACCTCTAAATATTCAGCAAATTCGTCGTCTAGTAAATGGGTTTCAACATTGTTAATTGTCTTCGAGAAAGTGATTCATTATAGTTTTGCATTCCTTAATTATGGTCTCTCTCTCAGTGGGTGAGAATTGAATTAGTTTGTTGGTTGGGGGAAAAAGAAACAAGGCTATGTTATGGTATTTTGTCAAATTTGGAGTAACTGTTGATAACATTTGGCTATTGAGTTCGAATTTAAGGTTTTTAATAATGTCTGTGTCAAAGTACTCGATCTGGCAGGTTTTCTTAAGCTTATTCAAATTCGGCAACATTAGATGAATAGTTGGGCGTGTAGAAGCTTCAAGTTTCTTGGACACATTCTCAAAAACTTCCAGCAATCCTACAATTGCACCTAACTGATTTATGTTAATGCACTCAACTCTGCAGTCCTCATTTTTTTTTTTTTTAAATAGCTGTTAGCTCTATTCAATTGATTTCAATGGACTCAAGCAAGTAATAGACGGTATTCCGCCGAGTGGGGCAAAAGCTCTTCAAAGAAACTCCTAACATTGAATTATTTCCTGACTTTTTAAAGTATTTAACAAGCTTGGTGCAACTTTTGACAATATTTTCCATCTCAGGAATAGCATTAATTGCTTTTTCAACTGCGTTGTTCAGCAAATGGTTGACGCAATGAATTTTCTCCGAGTCCGAAAAGGCTTTAATCATGTTCGACCCACGATCAGTTACAATTGCGGGTTTGTCTACGTCGAGGTCACATCCAAAATCCTTCAAGATCGCCTCTATTTTGTCCGTATATTGACACCTTGATAAAGAAAAAGTTTGAATTCTACTTGTACACATAAAGATGAGGTTAACAAACCTGTGCAGGGCGAGCCCTTCATTGACTTCATGGCCATAAGGCGATCGACCAAAACTCCCTCCCTTATGTAATGGACAGTACACGACAAATAAGATGCTTTTAAATAATTATCCGTCCATATGTCAGTTGTAATAGCATATCCAAAGGCTTTGTACTTTTCTATTTCAGTTTTTATTGGGCCAAAGTGGGACGAATATATTGTTGATATGTTTCGGGATACGGTTGTTGGATGTGGTAACAGCTTATTAACATCGACATTTGCACCATATATAGCTCAAACATTAATTAAAAACGATGCAAACTTTTTAATGCCGGAGTCGTCAATAATTTAAGAAGACGGCAGTTCTTGAGAACCCATTCTGTTATAACAGATATGCCCTCGTCTTTCGTTGCTTTGTTTACATCTATGAGAGCAGCGTTGCGAAATTTACTTGCACTTACGAAGTAGCATTTATGTTAGACCAGGTTAGATGTGCTTCCTGTAAACTTTAAAACCGTATAGCACGTTTTACAAGCTACAAGGTCGACGATTTCTTCTCCATTTTGGTTTTTAATTTTGGAGAAATATTGCCAAACTTCGCTTCTGCCTCTTTTCTCAACCAAGCTGTACATGCCACTTTTTAGCAACTCTTTTACATCAGTCGCGCTTTGCTCAACCTATATATTTTAAGCAAATTGAATTAACTCTGAAAAAATAGCACAAAAAACACTTATGGACAGGTCACAAATATACAGTTTAATACCCAACACAGGTTAATATCTAAGAACGAAAAAAACGAATAATCAAATTGTTATAAATATATATACATTAAACAAACAAAATGCGCACTACGAGTACACACACACTTGTCGGCTTCTTTTATTAATAGGTTGTCCATGTTTGCGTCGTTGCAGCTCGAAGAAAATAAATACACTGAATACATACGCAACAACTCGAATCAGTCGAATATTTTTTGCATTACCACTTGTCTCATTTCGCTTTACGCTTCATTCGTTCTCTTTCATTTCGTTGAAGATCATAAACTATGAAGCAAAGCGCGAACTCATACTCATACCATGTCGTTTCATTTCTTGCATTCCCCTCATTCTATTCGATTCTGCTCGAATGTATTCAATGAACGGTATGATGTGAGTGGAATCATGCAGATGTCTAGTTCTAACTAAACAATTGATTGAACACTACCTCCAAAATGTCTTTTAAACGTATCTTTGATTGAGTTTTCGATAATAACTTGTTTGGTTACGCAGTTAACTAAACACAAACCAGCATCAACAGAACCATTACTCTCTCTAATCGCTATAACCTATCATGCTCTGCGCAGC
Source organism: Scaptomyza flava (assembly GCA_030179655.1). Taxonomy (NCBI): domain Eukaryota; kingdom Metazoa; phylum Arthropoda; class Insecta; order Diptera; family Drosophilidae; genus Scaptomyza; species Scaptomyza flava. The sequence goes on from JARNME010000105.1 coordinate 26,625, forward strand.
ATAAGAGCAACTTAACGTAAAGTCCAACTATTGTTTTGCATAAGCTCTTATATTTAGTTTATCACATTCTCTATTGTTTGCCCTTGGCCTTCAGCTGAGTGCAAGCCGCGGCTGCAGTTCTGCAGCCGTTCAGTTTTATCAAATTCGTCGGAAGCTCAACTTCGGTCGTTTGTCTGTCTCGCGACAAACGAAAAAATCGCTTCTTATTGCACAATCCAAATCGGGGTTAGTTGCAAAAGACAACCTTTAAAAATTTGTAAAGTAATTTAAGTTCGGCCACGAAGGCAAATTATAATATATGTACTATATTCATCAATGCAATCTCGCAGCATTTATAATTCAATGAGTGACATTTCGGAATTTCGATAGCTATTGAAAAAGCTCAATAGCTCAACATTTGGTGACCCCGACGTGAATGACTCTGCATTTGTTTAAATAATTAAAAATTATTTAACTTATAGAGTTAGTAAAGCGCGCCCGCGCTCTTATATCGTTTTCGCTGTTTTCGCTTCGTTTTTGCGTTCACTTTTGCATTATGGTGTTTGACCTGCATTGACGCCCGCGCATTATCTTCTCTTGTCTCTTTAAACATTTTACCGCTGCAGCAATCGTTTCTGCATTGCTATTGCTGCTCTCGATTCGCTTTGCATTTGCTTGTGCTCAAGGTGTTTGCCCTTTTTTGACCTTGGTATATTGGTGCAATTAAATCGTTACGTTGTTACCAGCTGCACTTGCAAAAATAAGTAAATCGCAAGAATTCAGTGCATACAAAACTGTAATATATGAAACTGTTTTTCGAGGCAATAAATTGAATTGTGATTGACATACTCTGTGCTTCAAACAATAGCTTGCAAGTGTCCGACATTCAGTGGCTCTAGAACTTTATTTCGCGTGCGTGTACATATAAAATCAAAACATATTCAACATGCCGAATACTGTTGAGGTGATTAATAATCCTGCAGTTCCGTCACTTGGTGCTCCGTTCTATAAAGCTAAGGCCAAGGCTATTAACGAGCAAGTGAAGCGGATGGCCAAAGCTATTGCTCCGGAGCATATTGGGCATCTCAGCGAAGAGGAATTGGCGATCCGGCTTAAGGGTCTTAAAAGCGCGCAGCAGCAATTCAACAGTATGCATTACGCATTGGAGGAGCTGGATTATAATGAAATCGGGAGTGAATTACGTGAATCTTTTGATGAATTATCAATACTCGTTGAGACTAGCTTGCGCCGCGAACTTAATAAGCGAAAGTTATCATCGTATTTGTGTTCGACCATGAGGCATGAAGCATCTGCTGACAATCACACATTGTCTCAGAGCCGGATTTGATTGCCTGAGCTTAAGCTTCCAGAGTTCAGCGGATGCTACACAAAGTGTGCAGATTTCATTTCAATGTTCTCGTCAATCATTGACAGCGACTCAGGATTATCAGATGTAGAGAAGTTTCAGCATTTGCGATGTGCGTCTTATTTTTCAGGCACATGTCACTGAGATTTTGGGTTTCGATTGCATCGAGTCGTCGTCAGCGGTTAAACTTCGAACCCTTTCGGATACCGTTAACGCCAACATCCTCGCTCTTCAAGGCATGGGCAGCGTTGAGCAGATTGCTGGCTTTATTTTTGTGCACAGCTTGCTACAGAAAGTGGACAAGGCAACTCAGACCAGTTGGGAGGAGACAGCACCGATGGATACAATCCCGACCTGTGAACAATTCATGGCTTTTTTCGATAGACGATGTCAAAGATTGGAAAATGTGGAACACGCTATGGCAACGTATACGCCTAGCTCCAAGGTGGGAAAAAGTAGCAAAACCCTTAACACCAGTAGAAAAGCCTTTGTCGCTACTAACTCCAGCACAAATGAATGCGTGTTTTGTGAATCATCAGACCATTTGATTTACAATTGCGCCCGTTTTGGAAATCTGTCTCCGCAACTTCGTCTTCGCGAGGCTAAGAAGCTGTCTCTTGCTTTAATTTCCTGCGCAAGGGGCATAGAATGAAAGAGTGCAGTTCGACCGCCTGCAATCGTTGTAAGGCCAAGCATCACACTCTTCTTCATTTTGAGACTCAGATTGAGGGCTCTCAAATTATATCTGCTCCGCATGCGCCTGCTGCAAAATCCTCGTCAACACTTGTAGCCCAAAATCTCAGTCAAGACATGGTGATATTGGCAACTGCTGTCATCAGCATTAGGAGTCGCACTGGTGTTCTTGTTCCTTGCCGTGCTCTACTCGATTCTGGTTCGCAGGTGCACATTATTACATCCCGTTTAGCTCACTACCTCCAGCTACGTAAGCATCGGTCGCCTTCTTCGATTTCAGGACTAGGGGAGTCTAGTGTTGACTCAGAAGCTGATATAAGTCTTAAATCGCGAACAACTGACTACGCTGCTAGCATCTTAGTTTTAATATCTCCGTCTATTACTGGAAATCAGCCGAGCTATGGTGTTAGCACTGATCGTTGGAATATACCCTCAAATATTCGATTGGCTGATCCAGAATTCTTTAAGCCGCAACAAATCGATCTTCTAATTGGAGCTGCTCTGTTTTTGAATTGTTATGCGTTGGCCAAATTAAACTCGCTCCTGGCTTACCCATTCTCCAAAAAACTCAATTAGGTTGGATAGTGACAGGAGGAACGTCGTCAACAAGCCCTGCCTCATTGATGGCCACTCGCTCGATTTCAACGCCAACTACTAGCCCTGATCATAAGCTTGATGAAATCGTACCTCGTTTCTGGAGTTAGAATCCTGCTCTAGTGTAGTAAATGAATCTACTAAGGAGGAACTTGACTGTGAAGCCCATTTTAAACAAACTTTTGCTCGTTTAGGCACTGGCGAATATTCGGCTCGCCTTCCAGTTAAACATCCTGTGGATCTGATTGGGGATTCCTATCAGCAAGCTTATCGCCGTTTTTGTAACCTGGAACGCAAATTGGAGCGTCATCCTGAGTTGAAGTCTCAGTATTCCGCGTTCATCAAAGAGTATGTGGACCTTAATCACATGTCTTTTGTTGAGTCGCACATGCTAAGTCACTGCAAGTATTATTTACCTCATCATTGCGTGCTGAAAGAGGATAGCTCAACCACTAAGCTTAGAGTTGTGTTTGATGGTTCAGCTGTGTCTTCGTCTGGTTATTCGCTTAACGAAATCCTCATGACAGGCCCAACAATTCAACGCAAGCTTTTCAGCAATCTTTTGCAATTTAGAACAATTCCAGTAGCCTTGACTGGTGACATTTGCAAAATGTATTGGTGCGTTAGGATGGCTGAATCCGACTCGTACCTGCAATGCATCCTTTGGCGTGATGCGCCTCATCAGAAAATTCAAGTTTTCAAACTCGATACCGTTACCTATGGCACAAAGCCAGCTTCTTTTCTGGCAGTTCGGGCCATGCAGCAATTGGCCATTGATGAAAGAAGATCGTTTCCTGTTGGAGCTAAGGTGGTCTTGAGCGATTTCTACGTAAATGATCTCATTACTGGAGGCGACTCTGCCCAAGAAGTAGTTGAAGTCATGCATCAAACAGTCAGTCTTTACGGAAAGGGAATTTCAAGCTTCGGAAATGGTGTTCCAATGGTTCAACAGGTGCCTGATGAAGACAAAGAGACCTTTCTAAAGTTTGATGATGGCACAGATATCACTAAGACGCTTGGATTGGCATGGGATCCAGCTTCAGACTGCCTTCTGTTTAACTTCTCTCCAATGAAAGCGCCTGGCAAGCCTAGCAAACGGACTGTACTTTCTACCATTGCTCGATTCTATGATCCGCTTGAGCTTATCGGACCCGTGATATCCAAGGCCAAGATCTTTATGCAGCACCTTTGGAGAGAACATTTGGATTGGGATGAAAGTCTTCCTGCTTCCCTGCATTGTTCCTGGAACAGTTTGTGTGCTGACATTTCTCATACGGAGAAAATAAAGCTTCCGCGTCTGGTTATAGTTCCAAAGGGCATCATCAAAGTTCATGGATTTAGTGATGCTAGCATTGAAGCTTACGGTGGATGCATTAACGTCGTATCTATAACAGGTGAAAGGCGTGTAGCTCATCTTTTGTGCTCTAAGTCTCGAGTGGCACCCTTGCGGACTCTTACAATACCAAAGCTGGAGTTATCTGCTGCTGCACTTCTTTCACAGCTAATTCGAGAGGTCGCTCAAATGAATTTGTTCAATTGTAGGTATTATTGCTGGTCGGATTCTGCAGTTGTTTTATCTTGGATACGTGATGAGCCTTCCCGATTCCAAACGTTCACAGCTAATCGCATATCGTTAATCCAAGAATTATCGACAGGAATGGAATGGCGCTACGTACCAACGGCATGCAATCCGGCAGATATTATTTCTAGTTATGGTTATGGTTTCTAGTTATGGTCTCATGGTCTCGATTTCTTAACCAAGGGAGAGTGCGAATGGCCTGCATCATGTCTGCCGGCCCAGACGCTTCCAGAGCTCCGGCAAAGAGTACTAATTGATGTTTCTAAATCTTCTGATGTCAGCATAGGATGTAAACTTGTAAACTCCTTTCATCACCTACGGCGTGTGTTCGGTTTCATACATAAATTTCGATATCAAATCAGGCATCCCGGTCTTACAGCAGAGTGGATACACAAAGGCACCCAATTACTGTTGCGCAGCATCCAGATGGCTAACCTAAGCGATGAATATAGGGCTCTTCAGGGCAGACGAATGATCAAATCATCCAGCTCTATTGCCTCGCTTACCCCGTTCATGGATGAGTGTGGACTTCTTCGTGTTGGTGGCCGTCTAAAGCACTCGAGTCTGGATTTCGATGCGCAGCATCCTGTAATTCTTCCAAGCCATCATCCTGCCACACGCGCCATCATCATGCATTTTCACAAGCGTCAGCTGCATGCTGGACCTCGTTCGCTTCTTGCTCACATTCGGCTCCACTATTGGCCTATTGGTGGTCGCAAGACTGTCTCCAGCGTGACAAGCAAATGCATCATGTGCTTTCGAGCTAAACCGGTCCTAGCTGAGACAATCATGGCGGATCTTCCCCGGGATCGTGTGAATGGTTCGCATCCTTTCGCTGTCACTGGAGTGGACTACTGTGGACCATTTTACTTCAAGAGTGAAGTTCGAAACAAAGGTCCTGTAAAATGCTACATCTCTATGTTCATTTGCTTTGCGACAAAGGCAGTGCATCTCGAACTGGTTCCTGATTTGTCTACAGCAGCTTTTCTAAATGCACTTAAGCGTTTCATTCTAACTAGATGTAAACCTACTCGCATATGGTCGGACAATGCCACATATTTCGAGGGAGCCAAGAATGAACTAGCTGATCTCAAGCGGCTCTTCCTCAGCGAAAAGCACATCAACACTGTCCGAGAGTTTTGTACTTCCGATGACATTGAATGGGATTTCATCCAACCTCGTTCGCCACACTTCGGTGGACTTTGGGAGGCGGCGGTGAAGACAGCAAAATATCATTTTTATCGATCGGTCGGACCCTCGCTTTTGCCCCTGGATGATCTTTGCACACTCGTTTGCCACATTGCCGCTATAATAAACTCATGACCTCTTTTTCCACTTTCAGAGCACCCTGAAGATCTGGATGTACTAACTCCTGCGCACTTCCTTGGTAGTGTGCCACTCGTACTGTACCCAGAGCCTGCTGTCACGGCGCTGAACGTTAGCCGCCTAGATCGCTGGCAGCGTATAGCGTATTATCAACAAATTTTCTGGAACCGCTGGCGTGAGGAGTATTTAACGCTTCTTCAGCAGCGCTCCAAATGGCGGACATCGCAGCCTGGTGTTCTTATCAATGATGTCGTTCTGGTAAAGGACGAAAACTTGCCACCCCTTAAATGGCCACTGGCTCGTGTGGTAGAGCTTGTTGCTGGTGCTGACGGCGTCTCCCGAGTAGCTGTTCTTAAGACATCAACTGGGATTATCAAGAGAGCTGTGCGCAAATTATGTGCACTTCCCAAACAGGATGTTGTTGAAAGACCATGTCTTCAAACGGGGGGAGAATGTTTGGTTACGCAGTTAACTAAACAAAAACCAGCATCAACAGAACCATAACTCTCTCTAATCGCTATAACCTATCATGCTCTGCGCAGCATAAGAGCAACTTAACGTAATGTCCAACTATTGTTTTGCATAAGCTCTTATATTTAGTTTATCACATTCTCTATTGTTTGCCCTTGGCCTTCAGCTGAGTGCAAGCCGCTGCTGCAGTTCTGCAGCCTTTCAGTATCATCAAATTCGTCGGTAGCTCAACTTCGGTCGTTTGTCTGTTTCGCGACAAACGAAAAAATCGCTTATTATTGCACAGCCCAAATCGGGGTTAGTTGCAAAACACAACCTTTAAAAATTTGTAAAGTAATTTAAGTTCGGCCACGAAGGCAAATTAAAATATATGTACTATATTCATCAATGCAATCTCGCAGCATTTATAATTCAATGAGTGACATTTCGGAATTTCGATAGCTATTGAAAAAGCTCAATAGTGTAGAATGCCGTGTTAATATATATATTTCTTTATTATCGTCTGTTCGCTTTACATGCAGAATACCAACTAAACTAACATAGCTCGCTTGATGTTAACGTTATGTTACGTTACATTATCATGCAGTGATGCTCTTAACATCTAAGATCGATATCTATACTTAACAGCTAATTCGATAGGATCGCTTAACAGCTGGGCTGAGGGCAGTCGCCCTACTACAACTCGGCCAATTCTGACAACTGGATCTCCTGATCCCAAACAGTTACAACATTTCACTACTTTTATTTCTAATATCCTATCCATTAGTTAACTTAATTCAGTAGACTTTTAAGTATGACATAACTTATAAAAATTTTAAAAGATAATGACTTAATGTAACGCTTAGTGTATTAGCAAATTGCACTCATGTATGATTTCCATTTACAAATTTCATTTTTACTTCTCTTTACCCAATGCCTTATGTTTTGGATACTCCACACTCCTTGATACAGATTGCGCCCAATCTGAAAACCTTCCACATCCTTAATTAAAAATCAATCTTTTCTTAAAACTTTATCAATGACGTAGGGCCCCTTGTTTCTTGGTATTAACTTCTTGGATACTCCAACCGTACTATCAAAATTCTTTATCATGATAAAATCGCCTAGTCTATATTCGCTTGGTTTCTTCTTACTCTTATCATAATATTTTTCATTAGAAAGCTGTGCTATTTTCTGATTCTCTTCAGCTTCCTTTCTAATCTCTTCCAAGTTTCTACTTTTACTTGGTTTATTTTCCTCTTCTTATCGTTTCCTTAATTCATCTACAATTTCTCCCTTTTGCTCTACTCCAAACAACATTATACTCGGACAATGCTTAATGCTCCTATTAATAGTATAGTTAATTACATATTCAACTCGCTGTATCGTGGAATCCCAATGAATACCTTTTTATACATCTATCAATTTGCAATCATCGGTCCTAACGTCCTATTTATTCTTTCTACCTGTCCATTAGCTTGCGGCGATCCTGTTGCTATTTTTATGTGTTTAATATTACACTCCTTTAAAAATACCTCAAATTCATTTGACGTATAACAACTACCTCTATCAGATATTATGCATTTGGGTCTGCTGTACGCTCTAAAATAATCCTCTAGTGATTTTGTTACTTCTTTTGCTGATGTTGATTTTGTTGTATACAACCTGACAAATTTTGTGAATCCATCAACTATCACTAAAATATGCTTATTCGCTCTTCCTGCTGCTACTGGTCCATAATGATCAATATGTAATAACTCAAATGGTTTATCGCCTTTAGGTATACTCCTTAGAAATCCTTCTTGCTTTCCTGACTTAGGCGAAAAAGCCACACATTTTAAACAATTTTCAATATGATTTGTACTTTTTTCCTTCATGTTTGCAAACCAATAACTCTTTGTAATAGTATCAATCATTTTATCTCTTCCTATATGTCCGAGCTCATTGTGGTATATATGCATTACACTTTCTTCCATATCCTCCGGCACATGAAATAACAATCTATTATTCTCCGCTTTCCTATACACAATACCATTCCTCATTTCAAACCATTTATGTTCACTCTTCTCTAATAATTTTTAATGTCTGTTATCTTTGGATCTTTCGCCTGACATATAACTAAATTATCTTCGAAACTATTTGTTTCTATTATCATAATATTTGTGCTCCGACTCAGAGCATCGACATGCTTCATTTTGTCCCCTGCTCTATGAATTAATTCATATTCATAATTTTGCAACTCTAATGCCCACCGCGCTATTCTAGGATTTAATTCTACCTTGTTAAGCGTTAACGCTAACGAATTACAGTCAGTAATAATCCTAAATTTTCTTCCTTGCAAATAAATCCTAAACCTACGCAGCGCATATATAATCGCCAACGCTTCGAGCTCAAAACTATGGTATCTTGCCTCAGTCTCAGACGTCCTTTTTGAAAAATAAAATATAGGATGCATCTTGCCATCTTTTTTCTTTTGCATCAACACTGCACCAAAACCCATTGCACTAGCATCACAATGTAACTCAACTTCATCCCTATGATCATAAATCGCTATTACAGGTGATTGCATAAGTTTTTCCTTCATAATATTAAAACATTCTAATTCGATTTCCCCAAATACAAACTGTTTATCTTTCTTTAATAAATCATATAATGGCTTCGCAATGATTGAAAAATCTTTAATAAATCTTCTAAAATATGAACATAACCCCAAAAATCTCTGCACAGTTTGTGTTTTGTCCGGTATTGGAAAATTCTTTACTGCTTCTAATCCCTTGTCGTCCGCTCTAATACCTTCATTCGTAATACAAAATCCTAAATATTTAATACTATCCTGCATAATTTCACACTTGTCAAGTCGTAGCTCTAATTTATTCTGAACCAATCTCCTAAATACTTCACTCAATGTTTTTAAATGATCTTCTATATCCGTACTTGCCACCATTATGTCATCCATATACACTATCACTTTATCTTCTTTTATTAAATCGGCAAATATTTTATTGATAAACCTTTGAAACACTGCTGGTGAATTCTTTAATCCCATAGGCATTCTCATAAACTCGAACTGTCCCAGCGGTGTGACAAAAGATGTATATTTAAAAGACTCTTCGCTAATTTTCACATGAAAATATCCATTCTTCAAATCTAGTTTTGAAAACACATTCTTATTAACTAATTTATCTAATAAATCGTCGATCAGAGGTAACGGATAGTTATCCTTAAATAATACTTTATTCAATTTCCTATAGTCAATGCATAATCGCAAGTCTCCCGTTTTCTTTTTCACCAAAACAATTGGTGAAGCATATTCTAAATCACTGTGCCTTATAATTCCTTCTTCTAAATATGCATCTAACATTTTTTGTAACTTTTCTTTTTCGGTGTAGGATAGTCTCCTTGGTGCACAACTAAACGCTTTTGACTTTTCTACACATAATTTAATTTCATACTTTGTTAATGGCTCGCTTGGCCTTTCTGCTTCAACATACACTTTCTAAAACATTCTATCAAATTTAAATCTAGTTCGGTGATCCACCTTTTTCCCTAAACTATATTCAATTCCTTCTTCAACCACATTAATGCATAGCATATCTTTCTCAAAACTTGTATCCAATTCCTCATTTAAATTACCTTGCCCTACGCCAAGGTTTTCATCTAATTGTTGTTCCATACCCCTATCTTTTTCACTTAACACATTATTCATAACACCATGCTCTTTAACTAACAAATTACCCATAACACTATTCTCATCACCCGACACATAACTCATAACACTATCCTCTTTACCTAACCCATTATCTCTGCATTTGACTTTATTTAGAATCGCACTTTCATCTAACATCACCGTATCCTCACATAATGAACTGCTCATAAAACTTCCTCTATTTCGTACAAATGCTGCACATTATCGCCTATATTCACTTCATCCTTTCTTACATTTTCAGTTTGCTTAATTACCGACTTTTCAGTATTTTCCGCAACAATCACATTTACGAGAGATGTATCAATATCCAAACCACAAGCATTCATAAAGTCCCGCCCAACTACAACATTATGACTCATAGACTCTGCAGACACCACAATTAACTCAAAATTGACTTTTATTGATTTTTTATAACATAACAAAAGATTTTTCCATAAACTTCAAGACGGCTTTTATTTATGCCGTAATAGGATTTATATACTGGATATTTAATAATGTTTTCAGGAACAAATGATTTTTTTATCAATGAAACTGCACTACCAGAGTCTATGAGGCATTCTGTAACCAAAAATAATTTAGGACATGCATTAAAAAATATTTTAAAACACCTTACAAATTTGTTTGGCATCTCTCCGCTGTGTTGTGGGCATTGCGCAATATAATGCCCCATTTTTCCGCATTTATAACACGATCCAGCATCGCGCTTTGGTTTTCTGCAATCCTTTGCTATATGGCCTCTTGCGTTGCAGTTGTAGCATCGCACCATATTATTGACATCTCGTCGCCTCATAACCAATTTCGTGTCCTCCTTTACCAGCTCTTTCTCTTGCAGACTTATATTTGCAAAAGCCTTCAAAAGTTTTTCTGGACTGGAGAAACACTGGATACGTGCTTGGTCACGCATATTTTTCGCTTCTTCTATTAATTGTTCCAGCAATTCTTCTACGTCAACGTTGATTTCTTGCGCTAACAACATCTTCTCCTCATAATATGCGTAAATGTTTTCTTCAATCGCTATGTCCGCTCCTGAAATGTTCGCCTCATGTCCGATTTTGTAGCTTTGCTTCCATATGCCATGACAAGCTGCTCGAACAAGCTATTAAATGGTTGCAACATGCGCGTCGGATTCGCCTGTACCCAGCGCTGTGCATCTCCCTTTAATTTGGCGATCAGTAGCATGCGTAGGCACACTTCGTCCAGATTATATATCTGCCCCATATTCTTTATTTGAATGATCCAATTTTGGACCCCTGTGCCACCATTGAAGTCTATTGTAGCTTCCTTTGCTAAAGCCACCAATTTAGCTGAAAAGTTGCTTTCTATTATTCTCGGTTGCTCCACGACTGCATTTGCGGCAAAGTTATTGATTTCAGCTGTGACACCCGCGTTGCGATTAATTACACTACTGCTCACATTGTAAGCGCCATCTACTGGTATGTTGCCAGCGCCCTCTACTGGCATAATATCGCAACTAACTCCACCGCCGCCATCTTCACTATTAGCGTTGCCATATTCTAAAGCAACAGTGTTGCCACTGACGCCACAGCTTATGCCGCCAACCTCGATGCCGGTCCCGCGATTTTGCTGCATTTGCCGCCACTCGTCAATGATACTTTTGCACGCTTCTTTTTCAGCTTGCAGCTGCTGAATCATATGCATAAGTTCATCTTCTCTACCATGTCGAGTTGATATACCGCCCTCCGCGATGCCAGCGCTGCCCTGTCCAATGTTGCCGCCGCCCGCGCCACCGCTCTCACCCTCGATCTCTCCACCGCCGACATCGACGTTTTCATTTTCCATGACGGACAGATTGCCTTGAATGTCTGCAGCGTCTTCGGGCTCCCCGTCAGTGTCCAGCTCCGGTGCACATCCACGTCGATCAGGCGAAATTTGGCTCAATCGCGAAACCAAATCTGCTTTGGTACCTTTCGTTGGTAGTTTTAACAACGACAGCCACTTCTTTAGTTGAATGACTTTGAAATTGTTTAAGTTAATATCATCCATGGCGAAAAGTTTGATCCCACTTCTGAATTGTAGAATGCCGTGTTAATATATATATTTCTTTATTATCGTCTGTTCGCTTTACATGCAGAATACCAACTAAACTAACATAGCTCGCTTGATGTTAACGTTATGTTACGTTACATTATCATGCAGTGTTGCTCTTAACATCTAAGATCGATATCTATACTTAACAGCTAACTCGATAGGATCGCTTAACAGCTGGGCTGAGGGCAGTCGCCCTACTACAATAGCTCAACAAACTTCTTATTAATTTTTTAGATCATACCGAGTCACGTAAATATTACAGGGTACGTAAGAATTATCACGCAAACAAGATTGAGGGCAGAGACACTCCTAAAAGGCTTTGAGACGAAGTGTGACGTAGAAAAAGGTACAATAAGGTAGGAGCTAACGAACAGCGAGAGTCTTTAGATGGAAGCAAGCTGAACGAAGACATCTGATCTCAGTCAAGACAAATGTTCATCGGGAGAAAGAATCCTCCTTTCACATTATAGCAGTATGCGGAGCTTTAGCAAGGAACAAATTTTATTGTCTTAGAACAACGTATCAACCGTTATAAAGGCTAAGAAACCCTCAACTCATCCTAAATACTTGATCTCGTACAGTTTCCATGTCCGGTGGAAAAGTCATAGAACTAGAAGGGGGCACAACATACCTCTCAGTTACCAAATCATTCATCGACGATTAAGGTTTATTGATAAAGAATAAACATATCTGGGAAAGAAAAAAAAATACTATGACTCGGTTCAAAAATTGAGAGGCAAAACCCTTAAATTTAAAGGCAATATATAAAGTCAAATAACATAAAAGAATAAAATAAAAATTAAATAACAAAATAATAAAAACAATATACAAATATTCTTAGAATGGAATGACATACTACTTTTAAATCTTACTCCCTGCCGTATTATATGTAAAGGAAAATGGACCAAGAAAATAGATTGTGGACCTAAACAATAACAGCTTTATCTCGCTCTTTCAATGTACGAATTATAACCCACAAGAATCATAATAGAATATAGTCTAGCAAACTACTTACTACTTACTACTTGAAGTCTAAACGGTCTTAAGACCAATAATCCTTAGTTAGTGAAAATTATTGTAATGACTTGCTTGCGCTCTTTTATTAGTTTAACATACACACAACTAGTGCTTTACCAACATAAAAAAAAGAATAAATCTTACCATACAATTATTAAACCAAATCTTATTATTTGGAGCCTACTCCACAAACAGTATACAATAAAATCAAATCCTAATCTTAAATAAAAAAAGGGATCAAGAGCTAGGGTGTATAAATCGACTAATACAAGGGAAGAAAAAACCGAAAATACCAATATTTAGTGGGTATAAACCAATCCGGTGATAGTTAAAGTACATTATTTTAAAAACACACTACAATTAAAAAATTTAAGTACTCTACCGCCCGTTTTGCAAAATACCGACTCTCAAGTCATCTCGAGCTTTAGTACATCACACCCGTATTTTGCCATCCAAATTCAAGATTAATGCAAAGGTTCAGGAATAATACAACACAATACAATGGTTTCACGAATTAAATAAATAACTCAGATCATGAAAAAATAAATCCTTTAGCGACAATAAGTTTTGAGCACTAAAGAAATAAGTCTTCCTAAGAAATAATTATAATAATTAATTGAATAAATACGCCCTAATAACATGGCATCTAGAACAAAAAGGATTTGTTCACATTAAAATTAATAAAGCACCTAAAAACGTACTAAAAAAAATTAAAAGAAATAAATGAAAATAAAAACAAGAAATACATGGAAGTGAGATGTAACAAAACTGCAACTAAGACAGTTAAGGAACAGTAGTCGTAGGTACTTAACCCTTAAATTAAAACACTTAACGTATTCATACTTTTCGAAACAGTGTAAGACTCATATCTCGATTTGTTAAGCTAGTTCAAAGCACTTCCTTATTAAATGCAAGAAAAATGGAGAGAATGATGATATAAAATATTACCATCCATCAATTATAAGAAATTAGTAACGAAATTTTGTAAGTTTAAGCAATGGGTTTGGAAATATAAAAATCTAACATAATCACTAAAAAAGTAGAAAGGTACATAGGTTGACAGTCAAAATATATTAAAGCAATCAATTATAAAGTGAAAAATCAATGTCCGATCGATTTCCCTGTTAAAATTAAGTTAACTTGTTAAGGATAATAATACAATCTATCTCGTTTTAAGCGTAATGCCTAGTCAAAATAGCTAACTATATAACATAAAATGTTTAAAAATCTGAAGAATACTAAGTTGAAGAAAACGATTAAATATAACACAAATTAAGATAGGGTATCATACAACGTCAATAGAAGAATTTTGAAGTCAGTAAATGAGTACAAAACACATTCTTTATACATTTTTATCGTAGGTAGCATACTGAAAAGAGTTGGTAAAACCCGTTTATAAAAAAAAATCAAGCTGCTGAAAACATCTTACTGTTTTCATTTTCTTTATTTTAGAAATTGATTTGATATGTGAGTTTGATGAAATAATTTTAGTTGAGTATAAGAAATAGTTTGACGGAAAGCTTAAATATGAAAAGTGTCATTTAACGAAAATCTTAAAGCGAGCAGAGGGAAAGTTAAGGAAAAGATTATTTGATAAGCCTAAAAGATTACCTTAAGGAATTTAAAGAATGTATAAGCAAAATAAATTATTACTGAGATAGAACGGAATCCAATACATGGGGATTAAAAAAATAATATTAACAATAATCTCAATAAACGATGAAGTATAAATATTAAGATCAAAATTAGTTTGTTAAAACATGATTTATTATACCAGCTACACGAACCTCGTTAAGCTTTCAAGTGAGTACTAGAACTAAGGCTTATAATATTGACTTCAAAAATCTTTTTATAAAGCCGAAACAAAATCATGGAGTATGACTTGTGTGTTCTACCGGCTATAACTATATGTCATTAATCTTAATGTTCGGTGTTTGTGTTTGCTAAATCCCTCATCGGAACAAGCTTAATATAAATCTCAAATTTAACATACTGCAAAAATCTATAAAATATATATATATATATATATATATATATATATATACATATAAATATGAAATAAAATTAAAACATACCCATAAGAAATACATAATTTGATACTTTCTTAACAAAGTACACCAATTTAAAATATGTTCATTGGTTTATTAAAAAGTTATACTAATTAGCTCTATAACAGAAGTCAGTGCAATAATCAAAACAGCTATATGCAAATAAAGGTTAGTAACGTAAGTAGCGAACAAGTTGGATGTGCGTTAGAAGGAGGGATAATCAATTAACATTCCACCTGCATTTCATAGACGCTCTTGTATAGAATCGCAGGGAGCGTTTTTTTTTATCATAACAATGCGGCCTACGAATGTACTGCCCTTTGACAAGCGTACTTCAAACAAGCACAATCTTGTCTCAATCCTTTTATTCTTTGATCACTGGTTTTCACAACCATAAACATTCATTGTATATGTTTTGCCTTGCAAGTGTGCAAGGCAACGCAATTCAAACAGCCGCCTTCTCGACTCTCTCTTATCTACTTATTCGTATCTAAGAAACCTGCTCACAGTTGACTCTCACTCTCTTATCTACTTGCTTGTAGCTAAGAAACCTGTGCACACTTGACTCTAGCATTTAATAGTTTCATAGGAAATGTACTTTGCTCACTGAACCTCACGGACGGTGATACCAATAACACATTAGCCAACTAATGTACTTGATCTTTGACAAGCGCACCTCAAGCATGCACAAACTTGTCTCTAAGTCATCCTCCCTCTAACTTTTTCTTGCGCACAGTATCCTTCTAACACTATCCCCCTCTAACTCTTTCCTCCTCTAACACCTTATCATCTAACACTATCCCCCTCTATCCTTGCACCTTCTCCCTCTTACACTCCCCCTCTTACACCTTCTCCCTCTAACCTTTTGTAATCTAAATGTATAAGTATCAATACTCTTGTTTTAAAATAATGTGTTGATCTTGCTGTTGCTGCCGCTGCGAAAGAAAATTCCCACCCTTGCACACATATTGCCCACACGAAGGTTGTAGTTGTTGTTGCTGTTGGTGTTGCTTTTGATCATAACAATGCAGCCTACGAATGTACTGCCCTTTGACTAGCGTACTTCAAACAAGCACACTTGACTCTAACACTAATTGGTTAAAAAGTTAAAACTGATCCTCTCATTCACACAGTCATAAGGATCAACGCATTGATCCTGCTGCTGCTGCTGCTTAGCAAAATTTGCATCCCATGTTCACAGAACCCCACGAATCTGTAAGTTGTTGTTGTTGTTGTTGTTGCTGTTGACCATAATAATGCAACGTACATCGAACAAGCGTTCGCTTTTCTCTATTTTCTATCCTTCCTTCCTTTGCACACTGCTACTCATGACCATAAACAGTTTTACAATGCCACTCACGTCAAAGAGGCGCCCTCTCGATTCCAGATCCTTTGATCACTACTACTCATGAACATAAACATTTGATCATGATTGCTTGCTTTCAGGTTAACAATGCAACGCACGTCAAACAGGCGCCCTCTCTCTCTCTCTCTCTCTTATCTACTAACTTGTAGCTAAGAAACCTGTGCACACTTGAGTCTAGCATTTAATAGTTTCATAGGCAATGTACTTTGCTCACTGAACCTCATGAACGGTGATACCTATAACACATTAGCCAACTAATGTACTTGACCTTTGACTAGCGCACTTCAAGCATGCACAAACTTGTCTCTAAGTCTTCCTCCCTCTAACACTTTCTTGCACACAGTCTCTTTCTAACACTTTCCCCCTCAAACTCTTTCCTCCTCTAACCACCTTCTCCCTTTTAACACTCCCCCTCTTAAATCTTCTCCCTCTAACTCTTTATAATCTAAATGTATAAGTATCAATACTCTGGTTTAAAAATAATGTGTTGATCTTGCTGCTGCTGCCGCTGCGAAAGAAAATTCCCACCCTTGCACACATAACGCCATCACGAAGGTTGTAGTTGGTTTAACAGGTGCGCACTTGACTCCAAATCCTATGATCACTGAATCTCACAGATGTTGCTAGTAAAGTGGTGTCCTAGGAATGTTAATACTTTGTTCTCCACCCTAGTTTTATCAAAGGAGGGACACAATCATGGGAAAAAGGGTCATAAATTATCATATTGTAGGGGTCAACAAAAGGGTCAAAAAGCAAGGGGGCGATAAAAAGGTCATAAAATTTAATGGGGTCATAAATTGTCGGCATCCCTTTGGGGTAGAACCGCCATTCGCCTACTACTCACGTCTTTGTGTCGACGAACAGATGTGTAGCACGAAAATGAAGCACCATCTACGGCAATATATGCCTAATAAGCCCCACAAAATGGGTATAAAGTTATTCGTACACTGCGATTTTTTTGGATACGCTGACCGCTTTGAGGTCTACACTGGCGCTGGTGATAATGTAATCCTGCCTGGTCAACCAGATCTTGGTGCTGCGGCTAACATTGTTGTACGTTTAAAAAATACGGTAAATACTTTCAAGCACCACATAATTTATTTCGACAATTTTTTACACGTCATTACCTTTGATCACGTGCCAGAGGTATTTATAGCCTTGGCACTGTGCGTGAAAATCGTATTGTAAGCTTCCCAATGATAATTCCATTAAAAAGGAGACTAGAGGATTTTCGGATGAGTATGTGGTCACATCTTATGGTGTCCAAGTAAGCAATGTGTTTGTTGAAAGACAACAAAGCCGTCCGCTTGCTGTCCACCTATGTTGGAGTCAAGCCATTTATAACGAACAGTTTGCCAGATACGAAAGAAAATCTAAGCAGTACTTAGACATTGATTGTCCGTAAATTATTCGCAAATACAACGCCCATATGGGCGGCGCAGATCTAATGGATGGACTCATGGGCCGTTACCACATTAGAGCAAAAAACTCAGGATTGCGCCACTCGAATATTTTATCATTGCAGTGATATGGCAGCAACAAACGATTTTATTTTATGTAAGCGTATATTTAAAAAAAAAAACAGGAAACTGGAAAAGCAAGCAAGACGCTCAAACTCCTCGAATTTCGAGATGCGATTGCAGCTGGATTGGTAGCACTTAAAAACAAGCAAATGCAAGGTCGCCCACGCAGTGCATAATGAACAACGCAGTCTCCATCCTGTCAGCGACCTTCACCGGGTCGATCTCCATTATCTCACCAGCCCTTTCAACCAACTTTAAAGCGTGGTGAAAAATGTAAACATTCCATTTCAGATTTGCGGCATGACCAGCTTAATCATTTTCCTCGTTGGTGGGTCGAGATAGTGGGCGAAAGTGG
Source organism: Scaptomyza flava (assembly GCA_030179655.1). Classification (NCBI taxonomy): domain Eukaryota; kingdom Metazoa; phylum Arthropoda; class Insecta; order Diptera; family Drosophilidae; genus Scaptomyza; species Scaptomyza flava. Next base: position 44,676 of record JARNME010000105.1, read on the forward strand.
TGCAAACACTGCAAAACTTCACAAACTCAGTGTATATGCTCAAAATGTAATTTGCACTTATGCTGAACAGCTAACAAAAATTGTTTTTACGAAAATTTCCTTCTCAGTTACGCAATAACGACTTTTTTTCGCTTGAAGCCCAAAAAGTGCCTTGAGGCACTTATTCATTCTTTCTCACCTTGCAGGTAAACGAACGCTTCTACACAATTTCTGAAGTCATTTTTGAACTCAGTGACAAAAATATTACTTTAAAAAAATTATTCGACAACATTTGTTCAAGTATTTTAGAAGGTAGTCTTAGAGGGTTAAGAAAAGAGGCTGTGACACTTCGCTTACACTTGAGGCGACTAGAATGATTATTTATAATAAGAACGTGTGCTATCCGCCCCCAGCGAACACTTTAAGTTCTTCTACAGAAGATACAGGTCGACGAAAAAAGTACTTACAGCTGAGAACAAATTATTTTTAAAATCTCTGGGTCTAAAAAAAAGAACATAATGAGTAGTGTATTGAATGTTCGAGAGAAAGCCTGTTCGGATGAGAGTATAATCAAAAAAGAATATCACAGTTATTCTCCGTATCTACAAACATTTAAAAGCAATGATGAAGTTAGAATTACTATTCAGAATCAGGACTTATATGTATTACCTTGTGGGAGTTTTATTAATGTTGAGGCAGATGTTGTTTGGAAGATAACTCAGTGGCTAAAGATGGGAAACTTATAAACAATTGTATGAGTTATCTCTTTGACGAGGTTCGATATGAGTTAAATGGAATTGAAATTGATCGTACTCGATTTGTTGGTATTTCAACAACCTTAAAAAACTATGCTTCTTTAAACAAAACGGAGAGCTGTATGCTAGAGAATTCTGGTTGGTTCAATGGAGATGATAGAGAGTTGGCGAATGGATATTTTAATTTTTCTATCCCTCTTAAGAACTGACTTGGATTTGCTGAAGATTATAACAAGGTTTTATTAAATTGTAAACATGAATTAATATTACTCATGACTAAATATATAAATGATGTGTATCACAGTAAAATTGCAGCTAAGGAGTATAAATTACATATTTCTAACATTGTATGCAAAATACCTCATGTTACTCTAAGCGATGAGAAGAAATTGCAAATGTTTAGTTTAACTAAGACTTGAGGTTCACTTCCACTTGCATTCCGCAGTTGGGATTGTTATCTGAATCCAACATTGCCAGAATAGAATTATAGAATAATAGAGAACGCCCCCGATTTGCGATAATAGTTTTTGTAGTGGATGATAAACTTAATCATAATCATTTGAGGAATTTAAAAGTGTACCTTTACTCGGAGAACCTTCCGTACGATGATATGAATATAATTTTAAGCGAGAACGATATGCAAGTTTGTATGATATGTATACAGAATATCAATCAAGCTACTATGTGAAAGAATCTGAACCATTACTAACACCCAAAGAGTTTAAAGAGAAAGCACCAATGGTTGTTGTAGACTTGTCACATCAGAATGAAACAGTCAAAACAGGGCTAATCGATGTAAGAGTTTCAATCGATCTCGATAGTGTGAGTGTGAAGAATAATAAGGTATATTGTCTGCTTATGCATGATCGAATGGTAGAGTATTCACCTTTGACTGAATTAGTTCAACGCATCGTTTAAAACCAATTTATTACAGAATAAAGTTGTGTTTGATATTCAATTCAATCAACTTAATTAAATTGCGTTAGTTTAACATCATATGTTTTGCACATTATTTTAGAGATTTTGCAGTCAGAGGTGTTTGTCCACCTTAGTACTGCTGTATTTCGTGCTTGTATTTCCATGTATGAGTGTAGCGTTCGCAGTGAGATCGGAACATCCGCATAATCACTATTGAGTCCCGTTGCACCTTGCTTAGCCAACGTGTCTGCTATATCGTTGCCCTCGAATCCCTGATGGCTTGGAATCCAATAGATGCGCACTTTTTTTTAGAAATGCTGAGTGCATCTAGTGCTTCCCTGCTCGCCAGGACATTCCGAGAGCCTATGTAATGGGCCTGTAGGGTTTTAATTGCTGCCTGACTATCCACGAATATGTTTACTTCATCGTATTTTGTTTCAGTTTGTAGGACTGCTTCTGCTGCTTTCCTTATTGCGAATATCTCCGCTTGGAAAATGCTGCAGTGGTCCGGGCGTTTGTATGACAGGCTCATGAGTGGTTCGGCACAGTATACTGCTGCGCCGACTCACTCCCTCATTTTGGAGCCGTCTGTGTATATGTTTATGGCTGACCGCTCTGCTCCTGAGCGCCAGTCATCTTTTCCTAAGAAATTGGGCGTGAAGTTGAAGTTATTTCTTGGGGTCATATGGTCTGTTTCGACTTCTGTCCCCCTTCCAATTGTACCGTGCCCGTAGCTATGTATCGTCAGGTTGCCTATCGTGTATAGCCGTTGCGCCGTCTTTCTTGCCGTAAGGCGTGCTTGTATGTCCACTGGGTTAACTTAATTAATAAATAAAATAAAAAATAAAAAACATTTGAAATTTATAAAAAAAATAGTTTTTATTTTATTCAAGCATACTAGTATAAATATTTTCATTTTCAGATATCTCAAACTGAGAGTTTTCTAATATTATAAGTAACTTAAATAAATTTTTAGTGCAAAGTCAATACCTAAAATACTATGGATATTCTATATTTATGTATAGTTTGAAATTTAAAAAAAAAGAAGATGGCTAAGGAAATAAAAAAAAGAGATGGCAATACTTTAATATCACTATTTCACAAGAATGCTACACTTAATAAAAAATGAAATGCATCGAGGAAAGTGAAAAAACCTTTTAGTCAGTCTTAAATAAACGTTTGTTGAGTAAACTATAAAAATGGAGTAGATTTCTGGTATTGGATTTAAAGCAATTGTGAAAAAAATCGAGGGTTTTTTAATGAGTTTGGCGAAATGATTTTTCCCGAACATCATGAATTGCTTGTGGAATATCGTGAATTTTTTTTGGGATATGAAAACTGTCAACTAGTAAATTCTAAATATGGCGATCATCTTTCTGCGTGCAGCTGGTCATCTGATCTATCTACAGAGGGAGTTGATACATGTGGATGCTTTCACTACAGTATGCGTCTGACAAGACTAGAACGTTTAATTGCAAATATAGAAATTTAAACAAAAGAATGAACAATGAATTAGGAATCAAATGTTTAATGCTAGATTTAGAAATAAATATGTAATATCTTATATATGATTTCATTGAAAATAAAAATAATAATATAAAATAAACTCTACAACTTAAACCAAAAATGCCTCTTTTATTGATTTTGAAGTCAGTGCAGGATATAAGATTTTCTCGCACTTGACTAATTTTCAAAACAGATATATATGGTATATATATAAAACAAAGGTTAGAAAGGGATGGCGCTAAACATTTAAATGACCAGCCTATATGACTGGATTTTAGTATTCAACTTAAGGATGAAGGGGACCAATGAATTAGCATTCTCATCTGCTTTTCATAGACACTTGTCTCCTCTATCCTTTAACACCTCTTAAACCTTCACACTCTAACACCCTCTCCCTCTAACTCCACATAACCCACATGAATGTTGTCATTGTTACTGCTCTTAAAAAAAAATGTATGTACTGACTTTCTTACAGATAACGTACATGTGACATGTGTGCATCCTTGACACCAGCTCCTATGATCATAGAACCCACTTAAATGTTTTTATTTTTACTGCTCTTTACAAAATACAATGCATACTGTGGCCTAGCCTGTATTTGACTTTAATAATAAATGGTTAAATAGCCAAAACTGATTTTCCCAACGATTATATGTCTATGGTCTTTCGTTGGTGACGGATGTGTTTTTGGGTGCTCTCAATAATTTATTAATTTCTTTTGTTTGTGTACGGTGTTTTATTCGGTCTATTTTGGTAAACGTCTCTAACAGTGATTGCAAGTGTACGTTGTGTGTATTTGCGCTTTCATTATTGAATTTTCTTGTTAAAATATTCATTTTAATTTAACTTGCAGTCGAATTGACGCTGCTGTGCTTAAATTGAAAACAATCGAGCATTCATATATTTGCGGTTTTATATTCATACTTTGTGTTTCATATATTTTGAGTCTACTAACAACAAACAGCTTGTCTATTTGCTTGATCTCGCTCTCCAGCACCTCTCCCGATTCGTGCGCTCTTTTGATTTAAACAGTTGTATCGTGCTCATTGCTTTGACACGTTAATACTTACATACTAGCACTCTACCTTGTTTTGCTGTAGCATATCGATTTCCTTAGTAAATTTATTTATATATTTTATGATGCTTGTTTGCTGCAGCAAAAATGAAAATTGGTTGGTACAACCAACCATGATTTTATTCTGTGTGGATTGTGCGACAACATGATCCACATGAAATTTGTTGGCTTTACTGCCAAAACCAGGGACTGCTTGATTGCAGACACAGGCCTTAAATGGTATTGTGAGCCCTGTAGGGAGGTGGTTAAAGAGTCTTCAAAATTCATGAGACATTTAGGCTTCAAAGCTATGCATATTGCATTTAATGCACTGCAAAACTCCTTTACAGAGCTTGAGTCTAATTTCAAAAATGGCAAGGTTACGACTGAATCTCCGAAGCGTAAAAAGACTTCGGGTCCTAATCCGCCTATTGTCCCACCTATCATCCCCACAAAGCCCCTTCTGGTGCCCAGTATTAATCAACCTACGGCCAGCCCATTAATGTTATTTAATTCGCCGGCAAGAACCATTACTAATAACCTTTCTTCTGATCCTTTGCATGAAATTGGTTCAACTGCCTGTGCACCTATTGATCCCAATGCAGGTACAACTGGGGCTCCCAAGCCTCTTGTTGTTGTGCCAATTAACAAATTTATATTGTGACCAGGCTGGCATCCGATACTTCATCGGATGATGTTTCAGCTTATGTTAAAAGTAAAATTGATTCTCCTCTTTTTAATATTGAGAAGTTTAAATTTAAACACGCCCGAAGTATATCTTCTTTCAAGTTAAGCGTGCCGCCTGAACTCTTTCGACCATTTGTTCAGAAAAGTTCTGGCCGAAGCAGCTTGTTGTAAATGAGTATGTGAATAGGCGAATTAATAATAATAAGCGCATTAGGATTAGCAGTGCACCACCTGTCAGCCTTCCAGTTGCCTCCACATCGGTAGCAAGAAACTAACAAAACTACTTAGCTTGGCCTATCAAAACGTTAAAGTAAACTTTCTAAATTATATGTTAACAGCTTATCACTTGATACACATATAGTATCACTCACGGAAACCTGGTTAAAACCCGATATTTCTGATTATTCCGTTTTTCCTTCAAAATATAGCTTGTACAGATGCGATCGCACCTCTTGCAAGGGAGGTGGTGTTCTCATTGCTGTTGACTCTTGTTTTTCCTCTGAACAGATTAATTCTCAGCATAGAGTTTTTATGTGTTAAAATATTACTTGGTGGCCGTTCACTTTATGTTACTTGATCTTATATTCCTTCTCATTCTGATATTAACATTTACTCAGCCCATCTTAGTGCCCCGCAACTTGTCTCGTCAATGTTGACAGATATGGATAATCTGATAGTGGTTGGTGATTTCAATCTGCCACATGTTGTATGGTCTGTGAATGACACATCTTCGGCGATATTACCAGTCACTTCTGATGATTTTATCGATGGCCTACTGGAGTTAGGCTTATCGCAAGTTAACAGGGTGCATTACTGTAGTGGTAGAATGTTGGACTTGATATTTGTTTTAGACTCAGATTGCAGTAATGCTAGTAGAATACCCCCTTTAGTGCTTCCGGAAGATACCTACCATCCAACCATAGAACTATGCATCGAAATTTTTAACCCTAGTGCAGTACCTTATAATCCTTTAAAAACCCGTTGCTTTTGTAAAACTAACTTTACTGAATTAAATTATCTTCTTCAACATACTAATTGGTCTCGCCTTTATTACTGTAGTGATATAGAAACTGCCATTGCCATATTTTATGGGACCTTGAATTCGCCTTTGGATATTTGTGTTCCCCTCACTTGTTCTTCATGTGATAATAAACCACCTTGGTTTAAGAGGGAACTTTCGAAACTGAAAAACGCAAAGACAAAATCTATTAAAAATTTAAAAAATCGGGAACCACTTTAGATTTATCTTCTTATTTAGTAGCAAAATCTAGTCTTCTTTCTGTTTACACATCTTGTTACAATAATTATCTTAATCGTTGTAGACTAGATTTTTTACGTGATCCTAAACAGTTTTATAAATTTTTTAACTCAAAACGTAAGTCCTCTTGCTTGCCGTCCTCAGTATACGTTGATAACACAAAAGCAAGTTCTGATCAGGCAGTAGCCGATCTATTTGCTGAGTATTTTCAATCAGTATATTCAACGAATTTACATAGTTGCAGTCACTCCTATCCTTTTCAAATTCAATCGTCAAATTGCATATATATCCCAGATATAGCTGAGTTTACGCTTCTAAGTGACCTTAACTCTATCAAACCAGGCTATCTGCCTGGTCCGGATGGAGTGCCAGGTTGTATTCTTAGGTACTGTGCGGAGTCACTTTGTAAACCATTACATAAATTGTTTAACTTGTCGCTTGACTCAACGGTGTTTCCTGCTATATGGAAGGAATCTTTTAGCATTCCACTCCATAACAATTCTTCTAAGTCTAACGTTAAAAATTATAGGGGTATATCCAAGAAAAAATTTTATATGTTCTCAACTGCAACACACATGTAGTTCAATTAGGATTCAGGAAAAATGCAAACTGACGTTGTTTATGCCGATTTTAGTAAGGCATTTGATTCTGTTAGTCATGATCTGTTGCTTAAAAAATTATATATTATTGGATTTCCATCAAAACTTTTATTGTGGCTTACGGAGTACTTGTGTGGTCGAACACAAAAAGTTGTTTTTAAATCGTCTGTATCTAAACCTATTTTTGTTACCTCTGGTGTTCCCCAGGGTAGTCATCTTGGTCCTTTGCTATTTAGTTTGTTCATTAACGCTCTCTTAGCTGTAATCACTAACTCTTTTGTGTATATGTTTGCTGATAATGTAAAGCTATGTTTCACCTATAATGATACTTCCCTAATTAATTTACTACAGTCGGATTTGGGTGCATTGTCAGCCTGGTGTCGTTTTAACTTACTCAATTTAAATTGTTCTAAATGGAAAGTCATGTCTTTTCACTACTTGCTTGATGCTTCATCACTTGACGGCGTATTTGAAATTAAGATTTAGGCATTATTCTTGATCCTAAATTAAAGTTTGACGCTCATATTTCGTATATGGTCAATAAGGCCATTAATGTCCTTGTCTTCATCAAGCGGTGTTCGAAAGAGTTTAATGATCCCTACACCACAAAACGCTTTATACATCCTTAGTACGTCCCATTCTCGATTCACCAGCATAGAATTGAATATGTGCAGAAGAAATTTCTACTACTTGCACTTAGAAGTTTTAACTGGATTGCTGGAGTTGACTTACTCCCGTATTCTCGTAGAATCCTTTTAATAAATCTTCCCTCCCTGCTAAACCGTAGAACTATGCATGGAGTATTATTTATTACGAGCCTACTTAATGGTTTCGAGTTAAATTTAATGTCCCAATTAGATCTTCACTTAACTTTTTACCCCGTAGCCTTGATCGTTGCTTCAGTAACTATTTAATTCATAAACCATTTCGTGTTATATGTTCTGACTATAATAAACTTTATTCTTGTCTCCTTGGAGGCCTCAAATCCAGCACTAAAAAGATCGATCCTTTTGCTTAATCTAATCGTAGCCACTAATTCCTAATCTAACGCTGGTCTGATTGGGTTTACCCCAATCCACGCAACAAATGTTGGAACACTAATTTTTTATTGAATTTCCCAGAGCTTTAACTTTAACTTTATACATTTTTAACTTAAATTCACTTTTAGATTTTTATATTATTTTATTTGAATTAATTTTTATTTCTATTTTTAATTTGATTTAAATTTAAATTAATTTGGATTTTATGTCTGCTGATCTTAGTTGACAATAAATAAAACAAACAAACAAAATAACTATGCTCAATGTTTACGGCTTGCTCGTTAAACAGGCGCATACTTGACACCAGATCCTATGATCATATAACCCATCTGAATGTTTTTATTGTTATCTGTATTTGACTCTAATAATAAATGGTTAAATAGCCAAAACTGATTTTCCCAATAACTATGCTCAATGTTTATGGCTTGCTCGTTAAACAGGCGCATCCTTGACACCAGATCGTATGATCATATAACCCACTTGAATGTTTTTACTGTTACTGTTTTTGACAAAAAACAATGCATGCTGTTGCCGGCTTGTATGTGTGCAAGGCAATGCACTTAAAACAGGAACACACTTGAAACCAGATCCTATGATCACTGATTCTCAAGTGGGTAATATAAGTGTAAAAAAAGGATCGCCGATTCTCAAGTGGGGTAATAAATTATGATTGAAGGTAATAAAAGTGACAGCTACATCCTGTTCCAGAACCGGCAATCCCCTACTACTATCCCCGTTTACTTTACTGTCTGTAAACGACAGCTCACTATCGGTGGAGGGAGTTGAACTGATGTTACCTTAATGTGAAAATCTAAATTTATATGATATGAGGCTAATACGTTCTTTAAAAACTACATTTTCGAAAAAGCCGGTTTATTAAAAATCAATTCAAATTTTAATTTATATAAGTAAATACTTTATGTTCCCGTATAACAGCCAACTTTTATTTTTAAATGAAAAATAATCACAACTATTTCGTTCCGTCAGTTTTATAGATTAATTGCCTTCCGTTTTTAACAGCCCAGTTTTTGTCAATTAAAGGGCGATTGAATATAAATTGTAGGAAACATATGATAAATTATTAAAGTAAGTATAGAAGTGGATCGCAAAAAAAAGAAACATAAGGGAAAAATACTATATGAGATGCAAAGAAATAAATAAACAAAAATAATAATTAACAACAATAATCAGCATACAATCAGGAACATAGAGCACATTCCATTAAGTAATGTTATAATCTCAATGTGCGTGATAAAATGCGAAACGGAAACAACCAACTAATAATGTTGAAGAAGTCTATAAGAAAGTTCCGTCTTTCCACTAATTGTTTTAACTGTATAACCTACCAAGCTCAGGCAAGCAAATTGTTCTTAAAAGCGTCAAATAGTAAACTATTTGAAACGACAAGATCTGATGCTCCTTAAGTGTGAAAGTTGTAACACTCATGTGTTTAAGTCAACGATTAGATTCTGAGCAAAATTTAATCTCGATACTTAAAAGCTGATAAAATATAGATACAGACATATAGATCTGGGAAGCCTACGATATTGATCTAAATATTGATTAAGATAATAAACATATCTGGGATTAAGCATGCTTTCGTTTATGCAGCACAGAAAAATACAATTGGGATGTTCAACAGCTCCGTTTCATCGTTTCATGTTTCAAAGTTGAAAGGATTAACTCGTGAACGGCATTTTGGGTGTCAATGCGTTTCATGTTTGTGCAGTCAGCTGTTGTTTGTTGACATTTCTTAATCTTCAATTTTTGTCACTGTTGCTGTTTACTGCGGTTATACTTTAATTTAAAAAATGCCGTTTAAAAGTGCTAAAGATATGCTATGCGATGCTTTAGCAAAGCAAGTTATTAGAGAAATAGAGGATATTGAAGGTGACAAGAGCTCGTTGTTTGAATTAGTTGCTCAATTACATGCTTTTAAAATTTGTAGCCATTAAACATATGTGTTTATACATTTTTGCACAAAATACACCAAATATACTAAAAAGTACTGAACATCGATAGCAAAAATTGAAAAAATATCGTGCTCTTTCCATCTTTACTTTGTTGAAACTTGAAACACTTGTTGTATACATAGGCTGGGGTGTTTCAACGTTTCAAGAAATTTTCTATGTATGTTGTAGTTGCGGGACGTTTCAACTTTGAAACGTGAAACGATGAAACGAGCTGTTGAACACCCCAAATGTCTCGGTTAAAAATTGAAAGGCAAAACCCGCAAATTTAAAGGAAATTTTTAATGTCAAATAACATAAAAGAATAATATTAATAATTGAATAGCAAAATAATAAAAACAATATACAAATATTACTAGAATGGAATGACATACTACTTCAAATCTAACTCCCTGCCGTATTATATGCAATGGAAAATGGACCATGAAAATAGATTGTGGACCTAAACAAGATCAGCTTTATCTCGCTCTTTCAATGTACAAATTATAACCCACAATAATCATAATAGAATATAGCCTAGCAAAACTACTTACGATGAAGTCTAAACGGTCTTAAGACCACGAATCCTAAGCTAGTGAAAATTATTGTAAATTAATATTATTTGCTTAACATACACACAACTAGTGCTCTTAAATACAACTACAAAAAATTAGAATAAATCTTACTATACAATTATTAAACCAAATCTTATTATTTGGAGCCTCCTCCACAAACAGTATACAATAAAATCAAACCCTAATCTAAAATCAAATAAGAGGATCAAGAGCTAGGGTGTATAAAACGACTAATACAAGGGAAGAAAAAACCGAAAATACCAATATTTAGTGGGTATAAACCAATCCGGTGATAATTGACGAACATTATTTTAAAAACACACTACAATTAAAAAATTTAAGTACTCTACCGCCCGTTTTGCAAAATACCGACTCTCAAGTCATCTCGAGCTATAGTACATCACAACCTTACTTTGACATCCAAATTCAAGATTAATGCAAAGGTTCAAAAAGAATAAAACACAATACAATTGTTTCATGAATTAAATTAATCACTCAAATCAAGAAAAATAAATCTTTTTGCGACAATAAGTTTTGAGCACTTAAGAAAATAAGTCTCCTAATAATTATAATAATTAAATGAATAAATACGCCCTAATAACATAGCATCTAGAACAAAAAGGTTTTAATCTCATTAAAATTGATTTAGAACCTACAAAAAAAATAAAATAAAATAAAAATAGATAAACAAAAAAAAAAAAACATCATGGAAGTGAGATGTAACAAAACTGCAACTATCACAGTTAAGGAACAGAAGTAGTAGATACTTAACCCATAAATTAAAACACCTAACGTATTCATACTTTTGAAACAGTGTAAGACTCATATCCGAACTGTTAAGCTAGTTCAATGCACTTCCTTAATTGGTTAAATAGTTAAATCTGATCCTCTCATTCACACAGTCATAAGATCCACGTATTGATCCTGCTGCTGCTGCTGCGTAGCAAAATTTGCATCCCTTGTTCACAGAACCCCACGAATCTGTAAGTTGTTGTTGTTGTTGTTGTTGACCATAATAATGCATTGACATCGAACAAGCGTTCGCTTTTCTCTATTTTCTATCCTTCCTTCCTTTGCACACTGCTACTCATGACCATAAACAGTTTTACAATGCCACTCACGTCAAAGAGGCGCCCTCCCGATTCCAGATCCTTTGATCACTACTACTCATGAACATAAACATTTGATCATGATTGCTTGCTTTCAGGTTAACAATGCAACGCACGTCAAACAGGCGCCCTCTCTCTCTCTCTCTCTTATCTACTAACTTGTAGCTAAGAAACCTGTGCACACTTGACTCTAGCATTTAATAGTTTCATAGGCAATGTACTTTGCTCACTGAACCTCATGAACGGTGATACCTATAACACATTAGCCAACTAATGTACTTGACCTTTGACTAGCGCACTTCAAGCATGCACAAGCTTGTCTCTAAGTCTTCCTCCCTCTAACACTTTCTTGCACACAGTCTCTTTCTAACACTTCCCCCTCAAACTCTTTCCTCCTCTAACACCTTCTCCCTTTTAACACTCCCCCTCTTAAATCTTCTCCCTCTAACTCTTTATAATCTAAATGTATAAGTATCAATACTCTGGTTTAAAATAATGTGTTGATCTTGCTGCTGCTGCCGCTGCGAAAGAAAATTCCCACCCTTGCACACATAACGCCATCACGAAGGTTGTAGTTGGTTTAACAGGTGCGCACTTGACTCCAAATCCTATGATCACTGAATCTCACAGATGTTGCTAGTAAAGTGGTGTCCTAGGAATGTTAATACTTTGTTCTACACCCTAGTTTTATCAAAGGAGGGACACAATCATGGGAAAAAGGGTCATAAATTATCATATTGTAGGGGTCAACAAAAGGGTCAAAAAACAATGGGGCGATAAAAAGGTCATAAAATTTAATGGGGTCATAAATTGTCGGCATCCCTTTGGGGTAGAACCGCCATTCGCCTACTACTCACGTCTTTGTGTCGACGAACAGATGTGTAGCACGAAAATGAGCACCATCTACGGCAATATATGCCTAATAAGCCCCACAAAATGGGTATAAAGTTATTCGTACACTGCGATTTTTTTGGATACGCTGACCGCTTTGAGGTCTACACTGGCGCTGGTGATAATGTAATCCTGCCTGGTCAACCAGATCTTGGTGCTGCGGCTAACATTGTTGTACGTTTAAAAAATACGGTAATACTTTCAAGCACCACATAATTTATTTCGACAATTTTTTACACGTCATTACCTTTGATCACGTGCCAGAGGTATTTATAGCCTTGGCACTGTGCGTGAAAATCGTATTGTAAGCTTCCCAATGATAATTCCATTAAAAAGGAGACTAGAGGATTTTCGGATGAGTATGTGGTCACATCTTATGGTGTCCAAGTAAGCAATGTGTTGTTGAAAGACAACAAAGCCGTCCGCTTGCTGTCCACCTATGTTGGAGTCAAGCCATTTATAACGAACAGTTTGCCAGATACGAAAGAAAATCTAAGCAGTACTTAGACATTGATTGTCCGTAAATTATTCGCAAATACAACGCCCATATGGGCGGCGCAGATCTAATGGATGGACTCATGGGCCGTTACCACATTAGAGCAAAAAACTCAGGATTGCGCCACTCGAATATTTTATCATTGCAGTGATATGGCAGCAACAAACGATTTTATTTTATGTAAGCGTATATTTAAAAAAAAAAACAGGAAACTGGAAAAGCAAGCAAGACGCTCAAACTCCTCGAATTTCGAGATGCGATTGCAGCTGGATTGGTAGCACTTAAAAACAAGCAAATGCAAGGTCGCCCACGCAGTGCATAATGAACAACGCAGTCTCCATCCTGTCAGCGACCTTCACCGGGTCGATCTCCATTATCTCACCAGCCCTTTCAACCAACTTTAAAGCGTGGTGAAAAATGTAAACATTCCATTTCAGATTTGCGGCATGACCAGCTTAATCATTTTCCTCGTTGGTGGGGTCGAGATAGTGGGCGAAAGTGGTGCAAACACTGCAAAACTTCACAAACTCAGTGTATATGCTCAAAATGTAATTTGCACTTATGCTGAACAGCTAACAAAATTGTTTTTTACGAAAATCACAATAAACATAATTTCCTTCTCAGTTACGCAATAACGACTTTTTTTCGCTGAAGCCACAAAAGTGCGTTGAGGCACTTATTCATTCTTTCTCACCTTGCAGGTAAACGAAAGCTTCTACACAATTTCTGAAGTCATTTTTGAACTCAGTGACAAAAATATTACTTTAAAATAATTATTCGACAACATTTTGTTCAAGTATTTTAGAAAGTAGTCTTAGAGGATTAAGAAAGAGGCTGTGACACTTCGCTTACACTTGAGGCGACTGGAATGATTATTTATAGTAAGAACGTGTGCTATCCGCCCCCAGCGAACACTTTAAGTTCTTCTACAGAAAGATACAGGTCGACGAAAAAAGTACTTACAGCTGAGAACAAATTATTTTAAAATCTCTGGGTCTAAAAAAAAGAACATAATGAGTAGTGTATTGTATGTTCGCGAGAAAGTCTGTTCAGATGAGAGTATAATCAAAAAAGGATATCACAGTTATTCTCCGTATCTACAAACATTTAAAAGCAATGATGAAGTTAGAATTACTATTCAGAATCAGGACTTATATGTATTACCTTGTGAGAGTTTTATTAATGTTGAGGCAGATGTTGTTTGGCAGATAACTCAGTGGCTAAAGATGGGAAACTTATAAACAATTGTATGAGTTATCTCTTTGACGAGGTTCGATATGAGTTAAATGGAATTGAAATTGATCGTACTCGATTTGTTGGTATTTCAACAACCTTAAAAAACTATGCTTCTTTAAACAAAACGGAGAGCTGTATGCTAGAGAATTCTGGTTGGTTCAATGGAGATGATAGAGAGTTGGCGAATGGATGTTTTAATTTTTCTATCCCTCTTAAGAACTGACTTGGATTTAATGAAGATTATAACAAGGTTTTATTAAACTGTAAACATGAATTTATATTACTTATGACTAAGAATATGGATGATGTGTATCACAGTAAAATTGCAACTAAGGAGTAAAAATTAAATATTTCTAACATTGTATGTGTTGAGCTATTGAGCTTTTTCAATAGCTATCGAATTTCCGAAATGTCACTCAACAAATTATAAATGCTGCGAGATTGCATTGATGAATATAGTACATATATTTTAATTTGCCTTCGTGGCCGAACTTAAATTACTTTACAAATTTTTAAAGTTGTGTTTTGCAACTAACCCCGATTTGGGCTGTGCAATAATAAGCGATTTTTTCGTTTGTCGCGAAACAGACAAACGACCGAAGTTGAGCTACCGACGAATTTGATGAAACTGAAAGGCTGCAGAACTGCAGCAGCGGCTTGCACTCAGCTGAAGGCCAAGGGCAAACAATAGAGAATGTGATAAACTAAATATAAGAGCTTATGCAAAACAATAGTTGGACATTACGTTAAGTTGCTCTTATGCTGCGCAGAGCATGATAGGTTATAGCGATTAGAGAGAGTTATGGTTCTGTTGATGCTGGTTTTTGTTTAGTTAACTGCGTAACCAAACATTCTCCCCCCGTTTGAAGACATGGTCTTTCACAACATCCTGTTTGGGAAGTGCACATAATTTGCGCACAGCTCTCTTGATAATCCCAGTTGATGTCTTAAGAACAGCTACTCGGGAGACGCCGTCAGCACCAGCAACAAGCTCTACCACACGAGCCAGTGGCCATTTAAGGGGTGGCAAGTTTTCGTCCTTTACCAGAACGACATCATTGATAAGAACACCAGGCTGCGATGTCCGCCATTTGGAGCGCTGCTGAAGAAGCGTTAAATACTCCTCACGCCAGCGGTTCCAGAAAATTTGTTGATAATACGCTATACGCTGCCAGCGATCTAGGCGGCTAACGTTCAGCGCCGTGACAGCAGGCTCTGGGTACAGTACGAGTGGCACTCTACCAAGGAAGTGCGCAGGAGTTAGTACATCCAGATCTTCAGGGTGCTCTGAAAGTGGAAAAAGAGGTCATGAGTTTATTATAGCGGCAATGTGGCAAACGAGTGTGCGAAGATCATCCAGGGGCAAAAGCGAGGGTTCGACCGATCGATAAAAATGATATTTTGCTGTCTTCACCGCCGCCTCCCAAAGTCCACCGAAGTGTGGCGAACGAGGTTGGATGAAATCCCATTCAATGTCATCGGAAGTACAAAACTCTCGGACAGTGTTGATGTGCTTTTCGCTGAGGAAGAGCCGCTTGAGATCAGCTAGTTCATTCTTGGCTCCCTCGAAATATGTGGCATTGTCCGACCATATGCGAGTAGGTTTACATCTAGTTAGAATGAAACGCTTAAGTGCATTTAGAAAAGCTGCTGTAGACAAATCAGGAATCAGGTCGAGATGCACTGCCTTTGTCGCAAAGCAAATGAACACAGAGATGTAGCATTTTACAGGACCTTTGTTTCGAACTTCACTCTTGAAGTAAAATGGTCCACAGTAGTCCACTCCAGTGACAGCGAAAGGATGCGAACCATTCACACGATCCCGGGGAAGATCCGCCATGATTGTCTCAGCTAGGACCGGTTTAGCTCGAAAGCACATGATGCATTTGCTTGTCACGCTGGAGACAGTCTTGCGACCACCAATAGGCCAATAGTGGAGCCGAATGTGAGCAAGAAGCGAACGAGGTCCAGCATGCAGCTGACGCTTGTGAAAATGCAATATGATGGCGCGTGTGGCAGGATGATGGCTTGGAAGAATTACAGGATGCTGCGCATCGAAATCCAGACTCGAGTGCTTTAGACGGCCACCAACACGAAGAAGTCCACACTCATCCATGAACGGGGTAAGCGAGGCAATAGAGCTGGATGATTTGATCATTCGTCTGCCCTGAAGAGCCCTATATTCATCGCTTAGGTTAGCCATCTGGATGCTGCGCAACAGTAATTGGGTGCCTTTGTGTATCCACTCTGCTGTAAGACCGGGATGCCTGATTTGATATCGAAATTTATGTATGAAACCGAACACACGCCGTAGGTGATGAAAGGAGTTTACAAGTTTACATCCTATGCTGACATCAGAAGATTTAGAAACATCAATTAGTACTCTTTGCCGGAGCTCTGGAAGCGTCTGGGCCGGCAGACATGATGCAGGCCATTCGCACTCTCCTTTGGTTAAGAAATCGAGACCATGAGACCATAACTAGAAACCATAACCATAACTAGAAATAATATCTGCCGGATTGCATGCCGTTGGTACGTAGCGCCATTCCATTCCTGTCGATAATTCTTGGATTAACGATATGCGATTAGCTGTGAACATTTGGAATCGGGAAGGCTCATCACGTATCCAAGATAAGACAACTACAGAATCCGACCAGCAATAATACCTACAATTGAACAAATTCATTTGAGCTACCTCTCGAATTAGCTGTGAAAGAAGTGCAGCAGCAGATAACTCCAGCTTTGGTATTGTAAGAGTCCGCAAGGGTGCCACTCGAGACTTAGAGCACAAAAGATGAGCTACACGCCTTTCACCTGTTATAGATACGACGTTAATGCATCCACCGTAAGCTTCAATGCTAGCATCACTAAATCCATGAACTTTGATGATGCCCTTTGGAACTATAACCAGACGCGGAAGCTTTATTTTCTCCGTATGAGAAATGTCAGCACACAAACTGTTCCAGGAACAATGCAGGGAAGCAGGAAGACTTTCATCCCAATCCAAATGTTCTCTCCAAAGGTGCTGCATAAAGATCTTGGCCTTGGATATCACGGGTCCGATAAGCTCAAGCGGATCATAGAATCGAGCAATGGTAGAAAGTACAGTCCGTTTGCAAGGCTTGCCAGGCGCTTTCATTGGAGAGAAGTTCAACAGAAGGCAGTCTGAAGCTGGATCCCATGCCAATCCAAGCGTCTTAGAGATATCTGTGCCATCATCAAACTTTAGAAAGGTCTCTTTGTCTTCATCAGGCACCTGTTGAAGCACGCTAGGATCATTGGAACACCATTTCCGAAGCTTGAAATTCCCTTTCCGTAAAAGACTGACTGTTTGATGCATGACTTCAACTACTTCTTGGGCAGAGTCGCCTCCAGTAATGAGATCATTTACGTTGAAATCGCTCAAGACCACCTTAGCTCCAACAGGAAACGATCTTCTTTCATCAATGGCCAATTGCTGCATGGCCCGAACTGCCAGAAAAGAAGCTGGCTTTGTGCCATAGGTAACGGTATCGAGTTTGAAAACTTGAATTTTCTGATGAGGCGCATCACGCCAAAGGAGTCGGATTCAGCCATCCTAACGCACCTATATATTTTGCAAATGTCACCAGTCAAGGCTACTGGAAATGTTCTAAATTGCAAAAGAGTGCTGAAAAGCTTGCGTTGAATTGTTGGGCCTGTCATGAGGATTTCATTAAGCGAATAACCAGACGAAGACACAGCTGAACCATCAAACACAACTCTAAGCTTAGTGGTTGAGCTATCCTCTTTCAGCACGCAATGATCAGGTAAATAATACTTGCAGTGACTTAGCATGTGCGACTCAACAAAAGACATGTGATTAGGGTCCACATACTCTTTGATGAACGCGGAATACTGAGACTTCAACTCAGGATGACGCTCCAATTTGCGTCCCAGGTTACAAAAACGGCGATAAGCTTGCTGATAGGAATCCCCAATCAGATCCACAGGATGTTTAACTGGAAGGCGAACCGAATATTCGCCAGTGCCTAAACGAGCAAAAGTTTGTTTAAAATGGGCTTCACAGTCAAGTTCCTCCTTAGTAGATTCATTTACTACACTAGAGCAGGATTCTAACTCCCAGAAACGACGTACGATTTCATCAAGCTTATGATCAGGGCTAGTAGTTGGCGTTGAAATTGAGCGAGTGGCCATCAATGAGGCAGGGCTTGTTGACGACGTTCCTCCTGTCACTATCCAACCTAATTGAGTTTTTTGGAGAATGGGTAAGCCAGGAGCGAGTTTAATTTGGCCAACGCATAACAATTCAAAAAACAGAGCAGCTCCAATTAGAAGATCGATTTGTTGCGGCTTAAAGAATTCTGGATCAGCCAATCGAATATTTGAGGGTATATTCCAACGATCAGTGCTAGCACCATAGCTCGGCTGATTTCCAGTAATAGACGGAGCTATTAAAACTAAGATGCTAGCAGCGTAGTCAGTTGTTCGCGATTTAAGACTTATATCAGCTTCTGAGTCAACACTAGACTTCGAAGTAGGCGAACGATGCTTACGTAGCTGGAGGTAGTGAGCTAAACGGGATGTAATAATGTGCACCTGCGAACCAGAATCGAGTAGAGCACGGCAAGGAACAAGAACACCAGTGCGACTCCTAATGCTGATGACAGCAGTTGCCAATATCACCATGTCTTGACTGAGATTTTGGGCTACAAGTGTTGACGAGGATTTTGCAGCAGGCGCATGCGGAGCAGATATAATTTGAGAGCCCTCAATCTGAGTCTCAAAATGAAGAAGAGTGTGATGCTTGGCCTTACAACGATTGCAGGCGGTCGAACTGCACTCTTTCATTCTATGCCCCTTGCGCAGGTAATTAATGCAAAGAGACAGCTTCTTAACCTCCGCTTTTTTAGTAATCTAACGCAATTGAATAGTTAGCACTGCTGATTTCCAACGATGAAACACACTCCAGGGCTGGTCTTTTCAGGCACGATCGCAAATGCTGAAACTTCTCTACATCTGATAATCCTGAGTCGCTGTCAATGATTGACGAGATAATTGAAATGAAATCTGCATACTTTGTGTAGCCTCCGCTGAACTCTGGAAGCTTAAGCTCAGGCAACCGAATCCGGCTCTGAGACAATGTGTGATTGTCAGCAGATGCTTCATGCCTCATGGTCGAAATAAAGTTCTAGAGCCACTGAATGTCGGACACTTGCAAGCTATTGTTTGAAGCACAGAGTATGTCAATCACAATTCAATTTATTGCCTCGAAAAACAGTTTCATATATTACAGTTTTGTATGCACTGAATTCTTGCTATTTACTTATTTTTGCAAGTGCAGCTGGTAACAACGTAACGATTTAATTGCACCAATATACCAAGGTCAAAAAGGGCAAACACCTTGAGCACAAGCAAATGCAAAGCGAATCGGGAGCAGCAATAGCAATGCAGAAACGATTTCTGCAGCGGTAAAATGTTTAAAGAGACAAGAGAAGATAAAGCGCGGGCGTCAATGCAGGTCAAACACCTTAATGCAAAAGTGCACGCAACAACGAAGCGACAACAGCGAAAACGATAAAAAAGCGCGGGCGCGCTTTACTAACTCTATAAGTTAAATAATTTTTAATTATTTAAACAAATGCACAGTATCACGTCGGGGTCACCAAATGTTGAGCTATTGAGCTTTTTCAATAGCTATCGAATTTCCGAAATAACACTCAACAAATTATAAATGCTGCGAGATTGCATTGCTGAATATAATACATATATTTTAATTTGCCTTCGTGGCCGAACTTAAATTACTTTACAAATTTTTAAAGTTGTGTTTTGCAACTAACCCCGATTTGGGCTGTGCAATAATAAGCGATTTTTTCGTTTGTCGCGAAACAGACAAACGACCGAAGTTGAGCTTCCGACGAATTTGATAAAACTGAACGGCTGCAGAACTGCAGCAGCGGCTTGCACTCAGCTGAAGGCCAAGGGCAAACAATAGAGAATGTGATAAACTAAATATAAGAGCTTATGCAAAACAATAGTTGGACATTACGTTAAGTTGCTCTTATGCTGCGCAGAGCATGATAGGTTATAGTGATTAGAGAGAGTTATGGTTCTGTTGATGCTGGTTTTTGTTTAGTTAACTGCGTAACCAAACAGTACGCAAAGTACCTCATGTTACTCTAAGCGATGAGAAGAAATTGAAAATGTTTAGTTTAACTAAGACCGGAGGTTCACTTCCACTTGCATTCCTCAGTTGGGATTGTTATCTGAATCCAACATTGCCAGAATAGAATTATAGAATAATAGAGAACTTCCCCGATTTGCGATAATAGTTTTTGTAGTGGATGATAAACTTAATCATAATCATTTGAAGAATTTAAAAGTGTACCTTAACTCGGAGAACCTTCCGTACGATGATATGAATATAAATTTTAAGGGAGAACGATATGCAAGTTTGTATGATATGTATACAGAATATCAATCAAGCTACTAAGTGAAAGAATCTGAACCATTACTAACACCCAAAGAGTTTAAAGAGAAAGCACCAATGGTTGTTGTAGACTTGTCACATCAGAATGAAACAGTCAAAACAGGGCTAATCGATGTAAGAGTTTCAATCGATCTCGATAGTGTGAGTGTGAAGAATAATAAGGTATATTGTCTGCTTATGCATGATCGAATGGTAGAGTATTCACCTTTGACTGAATTAGTTCAACGCATCGTTTAAAACCAATTTATTACAGAATAAAGTTGTGTTTGATATTCAATTCAATCAACTTAATTAAATTGCGTTAGTTTAACATCATATGTTTTGCACATTATTTTAGAGATTTTGCAGTCAGAGGTGTTTGTCCACCTTAGTACTGCTGTATTCCGTGCTTGTATTTCCATGTATGAGTGTAGCGTTCGCAGTGAGATCGGAACATCCGCATAATCACTGTTGAGTCCCGTTGCACCTTGCTTAGCCAACGTGTCTGCTATCTCGTTGCCCTCGAATCCCTGATGGCTTGGAATCCAATAGATGCGCACTTTTTTTTAGAAATGCTGAGTGCATCTAGTGCTTCCCTGCTCGCCAGGACATTCCGAGAGCCTATGTAATGGGCCTGTAGGGTTTTAATTGCTGCCTGACTATCCACGAATATGTTTACTTCATCGTATTTTGTTTCAGTTTGTAGGACTGCTTCTGCTGCTTTCCTTATTGCGAATATCTCCGCTTGGAAAATGCTGCAGTGGTCCGGGCGTTTGTATGACAGGCTCATGAGTGGTTCGGCACAGTATACTGCTTCGCCGACTCACTCCCTCATTTGGAGCCGTCTGTGTATATGTTTATGGCTGACCGCTCTGCTCCTGAGCGCCAGTCATCTTTTCCTAAGAAATTGGGCGTGAAGTTGAAGTTATTTCTTGGGGTCATATGGTCTGTTTCGACTTCTGTCCCCCTTCCAATTGTACCGTGCTCGTAGCTATGTATCGTCAGGTTGCCTATCGTGTATAGCCGTTGCGCCGTCTTTCTTGCCGTAAGGCGTGCTTGTATGTCCACTGGGTTAACTTAATTAATAAATAAAATAAAAAATAAAAACATTTGAAATTTATAAAAAAAATAGTTTTTATTTTATTCAAGCATACTAGTATAAATATTTTCATTTTCAGATATCTCAAACTGAGAGTTTTCTAATATTATAAGTAACTTAAATAAATTTTTAGTGCAAAGTCAATACCTAAAATACTATGGATATTCTATATTTATGTATAGTTTGAAATTTAAAAAAAAAGAAGATGGCTAAGGAAATAAAAAAAGAGATGGCAATACTTTAATATCACTATTTCACAAGAATGCTACACTTAATAAAAAATGAAATGCATCGAGGAAAGTGAAAAAACCTTTTAGTCAGTCTTAAAAAAACGTTTGTTGAGTAAACTATAAAAATGGAGCAGATTTCTGGTATTGGATTTAAAGCAATTGTGAAAAAATCGAGGGTTTTTTAAATGAGTTTGGCGAAATGATTTTTCCCGAACATCATGAATTGCTTGTGGAATATCGTGAATTTTTCTTGGGATATGAAAACTGTCAACTAGTAAATTCTAAATATGGCGATCATCTTTCTGCGTGCAGCTGGTCATCTGATCTATCTACAGAGGGAGTTGATACATGTGGATGCTTTCACTACAGTATGCGTCTGACAAGACTAGAACGTTTAATTGCAAAATATAGAAATTTAAACAAAAGAATGAACAATGAATAAGGAATCAAATGTTTAAATGCTAGATTTAGAAATAAATATGTAATATCTTATATATGATTTCATTGAAAATAAAAATAATAATATAAAATAAACTCTACAACTTAAACCAAAATGCCTCTTTTATTGATTTTGAAGTCAGTGCAGGATATAAGATTTTCTCGCACTTGACTAATTTTCAAAACAGATATATATGGTATATATATAAAAACAAAGGTTAGAAAGGGATGGCGCTAAACATTTAAATGACCAGCCTATATGACTGGATTTTAGTATTCAACTTAAGGATGAAGGGGACCAATGAATTAGCATTCTCATCTGCTTTTCATAGACACTTGTCTCCTCTATCCTTTACACCTCTTAAACCTTCACACTCTAACACCCTCTCCCTCTAACTCCACATAACCCACATGAATGTTGTTATTGTTACTGCTCTTAAAAAAATGTATGTACTGACTTTCTTACAGATAACGTACATGTCACATGTGTGCATCCTTGACACCAGCTCCTATCATCATATATGACTTGTGTGTTCTACCGGCTTGTCATTAATCTTAATGTTCGGTGTTTGTGTTTGCTAAATCCCTCAACGGAACAAGCTAAATATAAATCTCAAATTCAACATACTGCAAAAATCTTAAAAAATAAAAATATTTAATAAAATTAAAACATACCCATAAGAAAACACAAATTTGATAGTTTCTTAACAAAGTACACCAATTAAAAAATGTTCATTGGTTTATTGAAAAGTTATACTAATTAGCTCTATAAAAGTAACAGAAGTCAGTGCAATAATCAAAACAGATATATGCAAATAAAGGTTAGAAACGTAAGTAGCGAATAAGTTGGGTGTGCGTTAGAAGGAGGGACAATCAATTAACATACCACCTGCATTTCATAGACGCTCGTGTATAGAATCGCATAAGCGAGCGTGTTTTCATATAATAATACAAGCAGGATCACTTTCCCCTATAACACTTTCCCCCTCCAACACCAACTCTCTCTAATACTAACTCTCTCTTTCTCCCTCTAACACTTTCCTCTTCTTACAACTTCCCCCTATAATATTTCAAACGAAATCTGCAAGTCTCAATACTCTTGTGTTGATCTTGCTGCTGCTGATGCGAAAAAATTCCCATCCCTTGCTTACATAACACTCACGAATGTTGATGTTCTTGTTGTTGGTGTTGCTTTTGATCATAACAATGCGGCCTACGAATGTACTGCTATTTGACTAGCGTACTTCAAAAAGCACAATCAAGCATGCACAAACTTGTCTCTAAGTCTTCCTCCCTCTAACACTTTCTTGCACACAGTATCCTTCTAACACTATCCCCCTCTAACTCTTTCCTCCTGTAACACCTTCTCCCTCTAACAAATAACAGCAAAACAACAAGCTGTTACTAAAAACAAATTCAAAAATAACCGCAAAACAACAAGCTGTTACCAAAAACAACATCAATATAACAATAAAACAAAAACCTGTTATTAAGACCACCCTCTTTAACTCTCACTGATCAAGTTTATTGGTTTACTATCATAAATATATTAAAATGAATGAGCGTGTATTCAAGGAACTAACAAAAACAAGAAACGCGTTGAAAAGAAAATTTCGAAGTATTAAATTGGGTAAAGCTGGGGATGAATATCAGTTGGAGGAAACATTAAAGCCGATAACAGAACCACTCAAAAGATGATTAAAGGAAATAAAGAAATTAAGCCATACTCCCGATTCAAAAAGGAGAAAAAGATCATAGTAAAAATGAGGTGCTAGAGAATGAAAATAATACTAGCGAATTTGATGACGCAATAGATGGGGAAATTGATGAAAAACAGTCATTGCATGATTCGCTTATATCGAGTGAACAAAGCTATATTAACCCTGCTACAGTAGACAATAGAAATTATAATCAGTCAAATATAGTAAGTGATGATAGTTATAATCTCAGTCTAAATAAGTTAGAGCGAGAGGGACAGCTAGATAAGCATTTGGACCAACTAAAACTAAAGGAGAAACTAAATTAGGTAGCTCTAAAATAAACGTTAACTTCAAAAGACTAGAACTGGAAACGTGTGAAAAGTGGAATCTTACTCCTGGATTGTATTCTTTAATATTTTTAAAAAATCCACATGAATATAACCAAATGAACCTGGATGCTTATCACGAAATTTTCTTAAAAACAAATGCTCATAGGAAAAATCACAAGCCAAATGAAGCACTAAAGGGTAATCGCTCCAGAAAGTATACAAAATAATAAAAAAAAATCTTCCCGAAAGTTGTTGAGTCAAGTGCACCTTTGAATAATAATCATGTAAGAAGGCTCTAGTCGGGAGAGCCCGAAATTCGATATTTTATTGTTACCGATATTATGTGTAGATCGGAAACCAGATGAAGTATCGATATTTTGAAGCAAATTTGTTCTGCTCATGGTATAGGAGAACTTAAAACAAAATCTGAAGTCTCTAGCTCTTGTAGTCTCTGAGATCCACGCGTTCATACAGACAGACAGAAAGACGGACAGACGGACATGGCTATATCATCTTGGCTGTTGATGCTGATCAAGAATATGTATACTTTATGGGGTCGGAGATGCTTCCTTCTGCCTGTTACATAATTTTGCACAAAACCATTATACCTTTATTTACCCATTTTATGGGTTAAGGTATAAAAATACACACATAAAGGCGGAACTCTTATGATGCTCAACAAATATAAACCAAATTATGTATACTGGGATAATCCTAATGAAATTGTTGATCGACTTAAGCTCTTGATCACCTTACAGGCAGCTGGTAACAGTAGTCATAATAATGAATTTTTATCGATAATTGAAGAGTTGCGAGAGGCAAACATAATATTCGAATAAATATGGTCTGCAAAAATTTAATATTCGTATTATTAATATGTCTCTTGTCAAGTTTAGTCATTTCTCCAACGATAAAATCCGCTCGGAGAAGTTAAAAAGGGGAATTAAAACTGTAAGTGGATTCACATTGATTGATTGATTCACAATATAATCTCAACTAAAGTCAATAAATCCAAATCACTTTATATAAATGCAATTAACTTAAATAATGTCGGAAGAAAAAATACGTAAATTCTAAATCAATTAAATAAATTCATAAATAATATTTAATAAATATATTTTGGTAACGTAAACACAACGCTTTATTACTAATCTCAATATTTATCACAACTCAATAGCGGTACGTTTATGGTTTTAAATGTTTGTATATTGTTTTTTTAAATATTTGTATATTGTTTGTTGAATGTTTAATATATTGTTTGTGAACGTTTTGCGCATTAGTTTATATGGAGTTTAACACTATTTTCAGAGGGTGGGGGGGGGGGGGGGAGAGGGGAGAGGGAAGTTGAAAATGATGGAAGCTGCCGATTTTCTGTCAACTATTTTACACTATTTATGCACTAAATAAAGCAGATGTTTACTGCGGCTGCACTTAGCAGATATCTAAACAATTTTATGATATTCTTAACTTAATAACTCATAATTTAACAATAAAAAAACACGCGAAAATTTTTCCGACGATCTAAACTGCGTTGGACAGCGGTCCAATAGAACTAACTCCAAAAGCTTCGATCAGCTTCCGCGCACATGTGCATCGGTGACGGAGCTAAGAGAGAGCAGCTACAATAGGGGTCGAAAGTATACGGCGTTTTATGTATGTTGTTGGTTTTGTTCATCCTTCTGGGGTCTGCATCAATCGTATTATTATTATTAATAATAATTATTAACAATGGATAATTTGCATGGCCCACACCAAGATAGGCGGCCATATGCAAGGCGAATGAGTTGATGTGGGCTATAGTTGCTGGGACATACGTCAACCAGTGATTTACAGGCATATATCAACTAATTAGCGACTTTGAAATCAAAAAATATTCACGGCAGCGCATACCTTAAATTGTGCAATGCACAAAAAGTTGAAGGCAAGCTCTTTGCCTGATCGGAAAAAATCGATGTCTTCAGATTAGACTAATGGGCGTGGCACATACGTAGGCTTGATTTAAATTGTTTGTTAAATGTTTTTGGGCATGAAGATGCACCCGACGCGATCTGCGTTTTAGCTATTAATTTGGCACAAATAGCTTTATTAACAATTTAACACATCTTTTATAAAATATCGACTTCCGTTTTGGCGCACGATTTGATTCTCGACACGTGTAGCAGGCGGCGCTAACGGACGTGGAGATTGAACTTATGTAATTAACCGAACAGCAAAAGAGGCTAAGATCAAGCATCATGGAACTTTTAGAGGGCAAATCCTTCACGAAAAAAAAAAAATTGAACGCTGAGGTGGGTTGCGTTACAGAGTTTTTGAGTGCGGCCTAAAAATGTTGCACTCGCGAAATATCATAATAAGCTTAATGCAGATTCTGAGCGTTTATTGTAGGCAGCAGCATAATGATGCTGCGCTTATCGTGACATTGAGAGCAAGGCCAGCAACAATGTTGCGAGCGCAGCTCGAATATTGCGCAAAAAAACAGCTTTGCAACATGTTAGCTTCTGCGTTTTACAAACCAAACAACAACAGATGTATTTATCGCCAAATAGAGTTACGATAAATAAAGGTAAACATGACGACAAGGAAAACCTATGCAGCGAACATTACACCACCCGATAATATGACACGTAAGATGGAAATATTAGCGGGAATTAGCTTCGGATGCCCTTGGCATGATATGTGCCAACATCTTTGCCTTGCAAGTCTTGTAATTGATAATAGTAGTAGGGAACTGCCGGTTCTGTGTCAATTTATGACTTTTCATTTTTGACAG
Organism: Scaptomyza flava; assembly: GCA_030179655.1. Taxonomy (NCBI): domain Eukaryota; kingdom Metazoa; phylum Arthropoda; class Insecta; order Diptera; family Drosophilidae; genus Scaptomyza; species Scaptomyza flava. The sequence continues at coordinate 71,742 of JARNME010000105.1, forward strand.
TTTAATTACCCCCCATTAAATTTTATGACCCTATTTTTGACACTTTTTTACCCCCAATACTATAATTTAAGACCCTTTTTTCCCATGATCGTGCCCGCATTAATTAGACTAGGTATTAAGGACAAAGGCATGACATTCCTAGGCCGCATTGTTATGGTTGTGAGAATCAGTGATCATAGAATCTGGTGTCAAGTGTACATCTGTTTGCACGTGTGCTGTCTTTCACCCCCTGCAAGCAAGCCACAACATGCATTGTTATTGTCAAGAGCAACATCAACAACATTCATGTGGGTTTGTGAGCAAGGGATCGGGTGTCAAGTTGTGAAAATCAGTGTTCACACTATCAGTTTTGGCTATGTAACCAATTGTATTAGAGTCAAGTGTGCTCCTGTTTGACAAGCAGGCCATAAACATTGATTTTATGGTTGTGATAATGACAGGAACAGTTTTAGCTATTTCACCATTTAGTGCTAGAGTCAAGTGTGCTTCAGTTTTAATACGTTGCGCTGCACACATGCATTGTAATTGTCAAGAGCAACATCAACTACAACCTTCGTGGGGGGGTTATGGTGCAAGGGTGGGAATTTCTGTCGCAGCAGCAGCAGCAAGATCAACACATTGTTTTTAAACAAAAGTATTGATTCTTGTAGATTAAGATTATAAAGAGTTAGAGGGAGAAAGTGATAGAGGGAGAAGGTGAAAGAGGGGGAGTGTTTGAGGGAGAAGGTGTGAGAGGGGGAAAGGATATAGGGAGAAAGTGTTGGAGAGAGAAGGTGTTAGAAGGAGAAGGAGTGATCCTTCTTGTACTAATTTAATAAGCCACGCCCCTTATACTATTTATACAAGAGCGTCTATAAACTAAGATGGGAATGTTAATTGTTTTGCCCCCTTCATCCTTTTTTTTTTTTTTTTTTTTTTTTTTTTTTTTTAATTTATTAACGAAATTCTTAGTGCTACAGTATTACTACTATAAATTAAAGCACTAATCACTATGACAATAGGCAAAAAGAAAAAACAAAATGTATATATAAACTTATAAAGAACAAAGAAATAAATAAATAAATAAATATAAACAAACTTATTGATAGTAACATTGAACAGTAAGATTAAATATTTGAACATTAAACATTGTTTGACTTTTATAAAAGTTAGGAATAAGCCTATGTATGTATATGCATATATATATATATTTTTTTTTTTTTTTTGTTTAGTTATTTATTATTTTGTTTTTTTTTTTTTTTTAATTTAGGATTGATTAAGATTTTTGAATGCTAAGCGCCATTCCTTTCTAACCTCTGTTTTTTTATATATTTGTTTTGATTATTAGTCAAGTGCTAGGCAAATCATTAATCCTGCATTGACTTCAAAACGCATAATAGAGGTAGTTTGGTTTAAGTTGTAGAGTTCATTTATTATTTTCAATTTAATTCATAAATTCATCTACATATATAAGATATTACATATTTATTTTAAATAAAGTATTCAAACATTGATTCCTTATGGCTTAAACGGTTTTTTTTCATTCTTTTGTTTAAATTTCTATATTTTTCCATTAAGCGTTCTAGTCTTGTCATCGCATGCTATAGTAAAAGCATCCACATGAATCAACTCCCTCTGTAGCTATATCGGATGACCAGCTGCACGCTGAAAGATGTTCACCAAATTTTGATGTAACTAGATGACAGTTTTCGTACGCCAAGAAAAATTCTCGGTAATCTTCAAGCAATTCATGATGCTCGGGAAAAATCATTTCTTCAAACTCATTTAAAAAATCATCGATTTTCTTAACCATTGTTTTAAATCCAAAGTTAGAAGTCAGCTTCATTTTGTAGTATACTCGGCAAAAGTTTATTTAAGACTGACTTGAATGATTATTATTTCTTTCCTTGAAGCATTTTATTTTTATTTAGGTTTACATTCTGGTGAAATTGTATCCTAAAAGTATTGAAATCTCTGTTTATTTCTTTACCCATCTTTTTTGATATTTCAAATAGTAGACGAGTAAGATCAATTTCTGACTCATAATCATAAGTTGTTTCTAAATCTGTAAGTTGTATACTCTATTTACGCATCACTGAACACTTTGGAATAACGTTATTATAAAATATATTCCTTATTTGATTTTTAATAGTGTGTTCCAACACAAAAATGTGTTAGAAAAAACTTTTTAAATATGCGTTCTCGTTTCATTTTCGTTTTTTTCAAGTGTAGCGTATCCATCCTCTCTTAAGTGCTTCTTCAAACTAAGTATAAAATTAGATAAGCCATGGTATTTAAGGAATTGATTTTCGCCGAGTTTATCAGTACATATTAAACGTTAGAGACAAAATGGTTATTCTAGATAGAAATTCATGTATTCTAGTTGACTTTCAATATGTGTTTGGAAACGAAAGACAGATGTTTGTCAAAGAATTGGCATTTATGCAATCTGGGTCCGTCACAACCAATTTTTTCACTTTAAGCCGCCCTATCACATAAAGGAGCTGAATGAAGCGACTAGAAAAACCTTAAAGATTACCAAACAGTATGTTGACGGCTTGGATTGGTCTGAAGGTGACATCTCTTATCTAAGTCTTGATGACATACTAAAGCCATTGAACAGTTACGCAACTGTAATAGTAAGAGGAAGAGTAAAAAAAGAGTTCTTAAGTAAATTTGTACACACAAAATAATAGATATAAATCTTGAACAGAGCTTAGCGCAATATCCAAACTTCTTTACAAATTGTAGAATACATAAGAAAATAGTACATCAATGTGCACTTAATAATTTATTTAAATTGTTTCTTATCTTAGGAAACTCACAGTTTGAGGTATCTGAAAATGAAATTTTGTATACTCTACTTGAATAAAATAAAAATTATTTTCTTATAAATTTCATCATGTTTTTATTTATTAATTAAGAGGGGTACATAAAAGGTTATAATTATAAATTGAATGCATATCAACTACAACTTGGTTCTATTAATTGGTTTAAACGATGCGTTGAACTATTCCAGTCAAAGGCGAATACTCTGCTAATCGATCATGCATAAGCAGGCAATATACTTTAGTATTTTTAACACTAATAGCTTCTAGATCGAACGAAACTCTTACATCGATTGGCCCCGTTTTGACTGTTTCATTCTGATGTGACAAGTCTACAACAACCATTGGTGCTTTCTCTTTAAACTCTATAGGTGTTAGTAATGGCTCAGATTCCTTCATATAGTAGCTGGATTGAAATCCTGTATACATATCATACAAACTTGCATATCGTTCATGCTTAAAATTTATATTCATATCATCGTACGGAAAGTTCTCTGAGTTGAGGTACACTTTTAAATTTCTCAAATGATTATGTGTTAGTTTATCATCCACTACAAAAGCTATTATCGCAAATCGAGGGCGTTCTCTATTAGCTGCTAGCTTTACATTCCAAACATGTTGTGTGCCTTCGGGTAATGTTGGATTCAGATAACAATCCCACTGCGGAATGCAAGTGGAAGTGAGCCTCCACTCTTAGTCAGACTAAACATTTGTAACTTCTTTTCATCACTCAGAGTTACATGTGGTATTTTCCATACAATGTTAGAAATATTAAGCTTTACTCCTTAGTTCCAATTTTAGTGTAATATACATCTTCCATATTTTTAGTCATGAGTAATATCAATTCATGTTTACAATTTAGTAAGACCTTGTTATAATCTTCAGCAAATCCAAGTAAGTATTTAAGAGGTATAGAAAAATTAAAGTATCCGTTCACCAACTCTCTATCATTCCATTGAACCAGCCAGAATTCTCTAACATGCAGCTCTCCGTCTTGTTTAAGGAAGCGTAGTTTTTTAAGTAGTTGAAATACCAACAAATCGAGTACGGTCAATTTCAATTCCATTTAATTCATATCGAACCTCGTCAAAGAGATAACTCATACAATTGTTTTTAAGTTTCCCATCTACAGCAAGCGAGTTATCCGCCAAACAAATTGTGCCCTCAACATTAATAAAACTCTCACAAGGTAATACATATAAGTCCTGATTCTGAATTGTAATCCTAACTTCGTCATTGCTTTTAAATGCTTGTAGATAGGGAGAGTAACTATGATATTCTTTCTTGATTATACTCTCATCCGAATAGGCTTTCTCTCGAACATTCAATACACTACTCATTATTTTTTTATTTTTAGGCCCAGAGATTTTAAAATAATTTGTTCTCAGGTGTTAGTACTTTTTCATCGACCTGTATCCTTCTGAAGTAGAACTCAAAGTGCTCACTGGGGGTGGATAGCACACGTTTTTATTATTATAAATAATCATTATCGTCGCCTCAAGTGTAAGCGAAGTGTTACAACCTCTTTTCTTAAATTAACCAAGTTTCCGTTCTGATCAACGATCCGTATTATTAATGACTGTATCTCGCTCGTATTAACTGGCAAATAAATAAGATTATTTGGTTTCTCACTCAATTTATAGCCTGGCGGAACGTTGAGTGCAAACTCATGCAGAGCATGACTTGATACCTCATTTACATATGAACCGCTAACAATGTTACATTCCAGACGAATCGTATTTACTTTTAAAATGTCAACAGGTTGATCTGATATATGCGTGGCATATGGCTTTAGTTCTCTTTTATTAAATCCAAATAATTGGCCAATAGAACGCTCTTTGTTAAAATATATTGAATCTTTTTTAGATGAAATCACTACTTGAAGGGTATTATTATTGCTCTCGATTAGCGGGTGCTTTAATTCATTGGGCTCTATTTCTTCATTTCTCTTTAATAAATTCACTTATATCACTAAGCTCATATGATCCCACAGGTATCTCGAAAATATGCTCCCTAATATGGAATAAATTATTATCGTAGTCCACATTTGGAACCGAGCTGTACATATGGAAATCAATTAGTGCACATTCATAGCTCCCACATAACTCTATGGGAGGATGATAATTAGCTATTAAAATCGAGTCGGTGCCCGTCAACGTTAGTGTTGTTGCCATTCCGAAAGATTATTGATAAGTGAATGAATAATGCTTGTTTATTTTATTTTATTTTATATTAAATTTGAATAAAATCAGCAAACCCCCTTCTATAACGTCCATTTTCTAGCGGATCATCTTTACTTATTAATAAAAATCCATATTTTTCTCTCCAACAAAATTGACAAATTCTTAAATGCATCTAACGACATGTCTACGCCTACATGGTCCTGATACACATGTTTCATATTGACTTCATCCTGCCTAAACATAATAATAGGTTTGCATTGTCACGCACAAGATGCTTTGGGATGCGTGTATACGTTTGACACAAATAGAACGCATCTATACTCTTATGTCTGCCCATGCAGAAGTATGCTCGAATATTATCCTGTTTTTCACATGCTACGTCATCGAAAATCATTATAGAGTTCTTTTTGGCATCGCTGGGTGCAACAACATTTTCATTCTCAGAAAACGTAAAATAACCCATTCCTTTTATTGGCCTTATAAGAGTTTTTAGGTATTCATATTTAGGTTGATATAATGACTTTGAATATAAGTAAATATTCTCAAACTTTAATCCGTTAGGGCTTTCAATCAAACTAATCATTACATTGGTTTTTCCACAATTTGAAGGTCCGACAATTAGAGCTCTTATTGAATTGGGTAACAAGCTACTATGTCTAAGTTGTTGATATCACCATTTTTGCAATCGATATTTTTTACTTCTATGTAATTTTTTTTGTTTAATTAAACGCATATTAATGTAACTCTTTTAAGTAGATCGTTACTTGCTAAAATCTCATTGAAGAATAAACAACAAATAAAATGGTGTTGCGCTTTTATAAAACACTAGTAACAAGCCACCACTCTACCTAGGAAGAGGTATTGTTAATAAAATAATAAACTCCTTACCAGTTGAGCTACACATACCGGGATATCAGTTTTGTGGCACAGGTACAAAGCTTAAAGCACGTTTAGCACGTGGTGACAAAGGAATAAATCCCTTGGATGCCACTTGTAGAGAACACGATATAGCCTATTCTAAATATAAAGATCTGGAAAATCGTCATAAAGCTGACACAATACTAGCTGAAAGAGCGTGGGAGCGTGTAAAAGCATCTGATAGTACTCTCGGAGAAAAATCCTCTGCATATTTCGTTACAAACGCAATGAAAGCAAAGAAAAAATTTGGTATGGGACTCTCACAAAAGCAAAAGAAACGAAAACCATGTAAAAATAAAAAGAAATTTATGACTCTTGTTCGAGACGCAACCGAGTGCTAAAGAAAGAAAAACCACTTGACATTGAAACTGCGATTAAAGTAGCCGAAAGCTATGTCTAAGGCCATTGGAAATAAGAAAAATACAGTTGTTATTCCTAGAGTAATCAACGTTCCTAAATTGGAGGTTTTTACCACTTGTGCCAATCTTGACAGCGCTCAGTGCATTAGGAGGAATGGCATCTGGTGGAGCAGCTATTGCTAAAAGCATTAATATGCAAGAATGCAAAAAAAGAGCTAGAAGAGAATAAACGTCATAATAGAAAAATGGAGGCCATTGCTTTAGGTAGTGGACTCTATTTAAAACCGTATCAAAAAGGTTTGGTATAACCACAAATAAAAAAATTAATTTTTTATGAATGAGCTGCCCAATAAACCGCTTTCGAACATTGATATTATAAACTTCGCACGCAAAACATATCCACATTTAGAGGGGTTTATATGAGAAACTCTTTACCGAAACATGTAAGAAAAGAGAATGCGGTATCGTTAACTTGGACTCGTCAACTGGAGCTGGAACGCATTGGGTGGCTTACTATAAGGCGAACGAGGAATGCAGATATTTTGATAGTTTTGGAAATTTAGCACCACCCTATAGAACTTATAAGATATTTGGGAGAGAACATTCAATACAATTACAATCAAGTACAACGATTTGGTACTTTAACTGCGGTCACTTATGTCTTAAGTTTTTAATGCTCACCACAAAATCTTTTTAAAATAATTGTATGTCAATCAAAATAAATACTTAACAAATTTTTTATTTTTGAGATATATATATATGTCGGATTTGAGATTATCAGTATTCATGATTATAAACTTATTTATTCTTTAGTAGCACAGCAAGTTCTGTTCGTGTCAATGCCGCTTTCTGAACTGCCCTCTGCAAAACCACAACGCACCATCGTCGCGCTTTACTTGTGATTTTACTCAAAGTGCCTAACGGCACCTCTCAGTTCGCGGAATACGATCAGACCTCACTCAGTAACAGTCGCTCCATTGCTGCTACTATGCTAAATCGCTCTAATGCGCATTTGCAGACCAAGGCAGCGCCGCATATGCCGCCTATACGTCGCCAACTTTATATGACGCTCTAATACATACACTGGTCTACAAAACATTAGCATTCTGACACATGCATATACACTAATCTACAAAGTACATGTACTAGCGCTCCGACATATATATAAATATTGTCTGTAAACTATCTCAGTTTGTTTGGAGTATTGATAGTTCACATATAGCAGGCCCCCTGTTTCTTGAAAACCAAAAACATCAAACAACACCTGTTTCTGAAAAACATAAAAAATAACAACAAAACAACACCTTGTTTCTGAAATAACATAAAAAAAAAAAATAAAAACAACACCTTGTTCCTGAAATACATAAAAAATAAAAACAGAACAACAATCTGTATTAAAACCACCCTCTTTGCTCTGGCTGATCAAGTTTATTGGTTTACTATCATAATATATTAAAATGAATGAGCATATACTAAAGGAGCTAACAAAAACAGGAAACGCGCTAAAAAGAAAATTTCGAAGTATTAAATTAGGTAAAGCCGCAAATGAATACCAGTGGAGGAAACATTTAAGCCGATAACAGAACCACTCAAAAAGATTATTAAAGGAAATAAAGAAATTAAGCCATATCCCCGAATCAAAAAAGAAGAAAATGATAATAGTGTAAATGAGGTGCTAGAGAATGAAAATAATACTAGCGAATTTATGACGCAATAGATGGGGAAATTGATGAAAAACAGTCATTGCATGATTCGCTTATATCGAGTGAACAAAGCTATATAACGCCGCTACAGTAGGCAATAAAGATTATAATCATTCAAATATAGTATATGATGATAGTTTTAATCTCAATCTAAGAGCGTGAGGGACAGTTAGATAAAGCGTTTCGACCAAGTAAAAATAAAGGAGAAACTAAATTAGGCAGCTCTAAAATAATCGTTAACAACAAAGACTAGATCTGGAACGGGTGAAAGTGGAATCTTACTCCTGGATTGTATTCTTAATCTTTTTAAAAATCCACATGCTTATAACCAATTGGATCTGGATGCATATAAGGAAATCTTGTCAAAAACAAATGCTCACAGAAGAAATCATCAGCCAAATGAAGCACTAAAGGGTAATCGCTCCAAAAAGTATACTGATATAATAAAAAAACTTTTCCCGAAAGTTGTTGAGCCAAGTGCAGTGTCTACACCTTTGAATAATAAAAAACTACACATAAAGGCGGAACTCTTATGATGCTCAACAAGCATAAACCAAATTATGTATACTGGGATAATCCTAATGAAATTGTTAATAGACTTAAGCTTTTGATCGCTTCACAGGCAGCTGGTAACGTAGTCAAATAATGAAATTGTATCGATAATTGAAGAGTTGCGAGAGGCAAACATAATTTTTTAATAATATGATATACACTCATGAAATATTCTTATTATTAATATGTCTCTTGACAAGTTTGGTCATTTCTCGAACGATAAAGAACGCTCGGAGAAGTTGAAAAGGGGGATTGAAGCTGTGAGTGGGATTCATATTGATGAGGATGGTAACCTAAATGCCCAAAACAAACGCACTAAAAATTCAATCAGTCCAATAAATAACGATGATTTGGTAATCAAAGAATATGTTGATATTAAAGTATTTGAATTAAAAAAAAGTCAAACGGCTTATATTACTCAGTTAGTCGAACAAAGAAATAATAAGTTAAAGGATATGGAAAGCAAAATGAATGAAATAACTAACGAAGTAACTAAGTTATTAGATGATGTTAACAAAGTTAGCAATGAAATCATTTCAAGAATAAACAGTAATAATGAGTTTGTAAGCAAGCAGTTACATCAAGAAAAAAACCAATTGTGAAATCAGATCGCTGTTAAGTTTGGAGTAAGTTTTGAGTATTTGCACAGAAATGGAAAAAGATTGGTGGGTTTTATCGTTGATGAGGATGGAAATTTAAATATACAGAAAAAACGAATCATATGTTGTATACAACCGCAGGAGGCGAATGACTTGGTTATAAAAGAATACGTTGATCGAGTATTAATTCTAGTGAAAAATGATATAGAGCACACCATCTCATTATTATTAATAAGACAGAGAAACCAAAAAATGATTTATTTCAGGAGAACTTAAATAATACTATAAAGAGTATCGAAAACTTGAAAGAAATACTTGATAAATATTTTACATTTGTAATTGGCTGTTGTGAGAATCTTACCATTTTAAAAATAAATAATAACAGCGGATGAGGTGCCTGTACCCCTACAACACAAAAATGACAGAAAATAATGATAAATAAAAATAATATAAAGTCAATGTAAATTATCCAAATCTGTTAAATGCTGATTGACCCCCACCACGGTTGGTTATATCTCATTTGGTTATTACCATATCAAGAAACATGAGTTTAAATCGTGGAAGTGTATGTGGGTAGTATGGATAACGATACTGATGGAGAAGGAACCTATGATGAAAAAGATGTGGTTCTCAAAAATTTTCTCTCGAGACAATAAAAAAGACGTCGTCAACAACAGCCTTGTACTACGATGAAAGCTAAATAAATAAAAATAAAAAATAAATAAACCAACGTGCCACATCCAATATGAGCAAACGGGAATTAGTGAAAGAATTTCATGCTCCTGCACGTAAAAAGTTTAAACGAAGAAGAGTTGTAATGAAGGGAATCGATGATCATTGGCAGGCAGACTTAGTAGAAATGGGAAAGTACTCCTCATCTAATAAGGGATATCGATTTCTATTGACAATCATTGATACGTTTTCCAAATATGCGTGGGGAGTAGCATTGAAATCAAAATCTGGAAAAGAAGTTACACAAGCGTTCGCGGGCATTTTAAAGGGAATAGAATTCCTAAGAGTTTACTAACGGATGATGGAAAAGAATTTTTAATACTGATTTTAAAAACTTGTGTAAAAAACATAACATTAATCATTACTCAAGCTATAGTGTTCTTAAAGCATTAATTGTTGAGCGCTTTAATAGAACTTTAAAGGCAATGATGTGGAGAGAGTTTAGCTTCAATGCAACATATAATTGGATCGAAATGTATAAGCGGCTGATGAAGGAGTACAATAATCAATATCATAGAACAATTAAAATGCCACCTATAAAAGTGAATTCCTCAAATGAAGAGATGTTATTAAATACTGTTTACAGTCACTTACAAATATTTGGTGATAGCAAATTCAAAGTAAATGACTATGTGCGTATAAGTAAACATAAAAATTTATTTGAGAAAGGGTATACCACAAACTGGACAAGTGAAATTTTCCAAATTAAAAAAATACAAAATACATACCCTACTACATACATATTGAAAGACTATCAGGGTACCGAAGTAAAAGGTGGATTTTACAAAGAGGAACTACAAACAAGTGGAAACGTTGCAGTCGGACGCAACCGACTGCGGTATACTCGATACCAGTATTAAAAATTTTGATGCCCATCCATGTGGGATGTTAATTGCTTTCTTCATACCAAATTTGGTGACTCTAGCTCAAAGTTTGTATAAAGTGGGGAAAGGGGGGCTGGGGGCGGTATGGGTGGAATTGCATCCAAATATTTGATGCAGATCTTGTGGAATGTCAATTGCTATCTTCATAACATTTTGGTGACTCAAGCTCAAAGTTTGTAAAAGTGGGGAAAGAGGGGCTGGGGGCGGTATGGTTGGGCGTGGCATTCAAATTTTGCTGCAGATCCTTGTGGAATGTCAAATGCTACCTTCATACCAAATTTGGTGACTCTAGCTCAAAGTTTGTATAAAGTGGGAAAGGGGGACTGGGGGCGGTATTGGGTGGAATTGCATCCATGTAAAGGTGGTGAAAGGGGGGCTATGGGGCTTGGGGCGGTATGGGTGGGCGTGGCATTCAAATTTTTGCTGCCGATCCATGTGGGATGTCAATTGCTATCTTCATACCAAATTTGGTGACTCTAGCTCGAAGTTTGTATAAAGTGGGGAAAGGGGGGCTGGGGGCGGTATGGGTGGGCGTGGCATCCAAATTTTTGATGCAGATCTATGTGGAATGTCAATTGCTATCTTCATACAAAATTTGGTGACTCTAGCTCAAAGTTTGTAAAAGGTGGGGAAAGGGGGGTGGAAGGGAGCGCGTGGCTCCAAAACTTTGATGCAGTTTTTCGGGGGTCGTTGCAAGCTATCTTCATGCCAAATTTGGTGGCTCTAGCTCCACAACTCTGGAATATACACGCATTCCCGTTTTTGAAGAAGCGTTGGGGCAGACGGGGTGGCTAGGGTGGTATTGGTGGGCGTGGCATCCAAACTTTTGATGCAGTTTTTGGGGGGTCATCATCACCTATCTTGGCACCAAATTTGGTGGCTCTAGCTCAAAAACTGTGGGAGATATAGCCATTTCTGATTTCAAAATGCGGGGGGGCTGGGGGCGGAATGGGTGGGCGTGGCTCCAAAATTTTGATGCAGTTTTTTGGGGGTCGTTACCAGCTAACTTTCTACCAAATTCGCTGGCTCTAGCTCCACAACTCTGATAGATACACGCATTCCCGTTTTTGACGAAGCGTTGGGGTGGATGGGGGCGGCTAGAGCAGTATCGGTGGGCGTGGCATCCAAACTTTTGATGCAGTTTTTGGGGGGTCATCATCACCTATCTTGGCACAAAATTTGGTGGCTCTAGCTCAAAAACTGTGGGAGATATACGCTTTTTTGACTTTAAACTGCGGGGGGGCTGGGGGCGGAATGGGTGGGTGTGGCTCCAAAATTTTGATGCAGTTTTTTGGGGGTTGCTAGTAGCTATCTGCCCACCAAATTTGGTAGTTCTAGCTGTAAGGATGTGCGAAATATGAGGATTTATCGGTTTTGAGTTATCGAATTTATCGATTTGCCAGCCCCCCAGTTATCGTAGAACCCCCATCTTGACACTTTAATTTACTATCCCATAGATAAAGAGAATTGGAAAGTTTCAAGTCTCTACCTTGAAGGGTGTGGAAAAAAGTTGCGAACATACAGACGGACAGACGGACGGACACCATGACGGACATTGCACAAACCCAATATACTCTTTACCTTCGGTATCGAGTATAAATACAAAGTTCCCACACACTTATCTCGTTGAAAAAATAATAGAACGACGAAACAGTCGAGTGCTAGTTAAATGGCTAGGGTTCTCGCATGAGCACAACTCTTGGATAGATAACAATGATGTCCTAAAAATAGCAACAGATGGTTGCAGCTGGTATTGGTGACAGTTGTCCTTTTTTTTTTTTTTTTTGTTTTGTTTTAAGGATGAGCAAGATAATTCGTTGCGTGTGGTGTGTTCTGGTGAATATATATAAAGCAGTGTAGAGCAGAGCTCATTCATTCAAAATATTGTCCTTGAGCTGTGAATTTCAAAATTTAAAACAAAATATACATCAAAATGCCCAAGGTAAACAAGAAGACAAATAAGCAGCAGCAGAAAAACACCCTTCTACACTGGTTATCGAAACAGTCATTTTTCAAGTGAGACGGCGGTTCACGACGATGGACGATTGGGTGCAAAGGAGGGTTCTCCT